>VZUA01099739.1:9391-20553 GCA_013401035.1 Horornis vulcanius
GGAGCGGCGCCCGCCGGGAGCGGGGCCGGGAGCGCAGCCGGGAACGCGGCTGCCAGCGGGGCTGCCCGGCGGAGACGGGAGCCCGGGCCGGCTGCCGGAGAGGGAAGGCCACGGGGCGAGGTGGGGCCAGGCCCGCTCGGGGGAGCCTGGCTCGCCGCCCCCAGGTGGGCGAGAGCGGGTCCAGGGCCCGCCCACCCCGGTGGGAAAAAGCTTTTTTTTTAAAGCATCTTTACGTTGTTGTTATTATTTATCTCTCCTGGGGTACGGGGGTGCTGGCCTTGAGCCGTCCCCAGGTGCGCAAAAACGCGGTAAACCCACCTCCCTCCTCCCCCGAAGGGGAATATTCAGAGGTCGGCGAAAAAACTTTTAGCTTTAAATATCTTTATATTATTATTTATCTCTTCCTGGCCGGCTGAAAAGTGCTCTCCTCACCGCTGGCCTCAGCCACCGTACACGTGCGCTTTCTGAAAATCCTGATTTAAGCCAAATGTTTTGACTTTCCGTACAACTGCACACAATTTGGAGGCTGTCGAATGGTTGTAAGAACTGAAGTGTGCCTGGCTGCAAATTATCCGGGCTGTCTCTTCTGGAAGTATGGCCTGGGTTATTTTTTTTTTTTTTTTTTTAAGATTGCATCAAAATAAGTACATGTGCTTGCAATTTGCCTATTGAAAACACAGGGGGGGGTTGTTTTTTGTTTGTTTTGTTGGTTTTTTTAGGTCAAATTGTTATATATCTGTCATGTTACAATAGGAACAAATATTCTCATGAACAGTTGCACCAGATAATGTAAAGCAGGTAATGCCCAGGTTTTTCAAGCTTTCAATGGTTTAATAAAGGATTTATGAGCACTAAGAACCTGTGTTTGTGTACAAGGCGGAGAATAGAGTTCCTCGGTGCTATGGATACTCTATTAACCTGGTAGCTAAGGACCTATGGCAGCTCCTGCCAAAGGTAAACAGATGATAATTGAGGGAGGGGAACACACCAGCATCATACCTCATGGACAATGGTGAAATTAGGCCATCTGTTGCAGAAAGGCTCAGACTGTTTATTTTTTTACATGACCTTTAATTTACTTTCATATGTTAAAATTTGTTGATGTTTTTAGGTGAGTGTTTAATGGCGGCTGCATGGCAGTTAGCAGTTGAACAGTGCAAATTTAGTGCTAAGTACTTAGTAATGAAAATCTTAATCATTAGCTGATTAAAACTTTAAGCTGAAGATGGCTGGAGGAGATCTGTCTGCAGTGATAAAGGTTCCTTAACTTGTTTTACAGCCTTTCTGTGGGGGAAAAAATACACTATCTTTAAGGTGTTAGACAAACAAAATTTAGTTTCTGAATGGCAGTGTTTACAGCTCTAAAAAGAAAGATAAAGTGCCATTACATTTTAAAATAGCTAATTTGGATTGAGGGTCTGACAGTTTTTTCCAGCTTCCTTTCTAAAGTTCAGCTAAAAGTAGTCACAGAAGAACTAAAGGTCCTTTCTAATTAAAATAGAGACACCAGTATCAATACAAATAAAAAGAAGTACAAGTATGTGAATCCTGTTGTTTACATAAGGGAATGTACAGGGTTGCTTTTCTTCATAGTTGAACAATAAATCTAACGTACAAAGTATGCCATGTATGCTGGGGTGTTTTCTGTTCCCTCCAAAAAAACCCAACTTCCATAAGAAACATTATTATCAATAATTTGCATGATACAAATACTTTATCTATGTTCTCTTGGGAATAAATTCTTTGTGCAGGCCTAAAGATATAAATTCATTGTTATGTATGACTTACAAAAGAGAAACAGATCTTCATTTTGTACTTATCACTAATGCATAATATCCTATAGATAACACAGTTCCTATGTTTGCCTTCTGTGTCAGTTCTTTAAGGTGTAAGTGGAAGGATTTTGTTATCACGGTCAAGGTGACAAATCTTTCTTAGTCCTTAAAATTCCTGTAGATCACTGGCCCTGTCTGTGAGACCAAGATTTGCAACTGTGTAATTACCTCCTGATAAACCCACCATCAAATCCGCAATCAGGAAAGCTTATGCTGGGAGTTAACACTTTTAACTGGAATACTACCAGTTTATACTGTACATAGACACTGGTGCAAACTTGCCCAATGTCTTGACCCTTTAAATAAAAATTGTGCTTGCAGGTTTTTTAATTTTCAAAACAATTGGCCATTTCTTTGAGCTCTTATTGTGATAATAAAGATACCTCATTTTTCCACTGCAGTACACAAAGAGGCTGGTCCTTTGCAAGGGGCTATAGTTATGTGTCACTTCTGAAAACTGAGTTTAAAAAGCTTTAACTTCCCGAGGTGTAAATGCATATGCAGTGCAGAATAAGCTTGTGCTGACAAATCACAGGCGTGCGAGAGCTTTGAAGGAGTTGAAGGAAATGTCCTCTAATCAGTTTCTAGTAGTCAATTTCCCAGGCTGAACCTCTTGGAGATTTTGTTCATGATATTTCCTTGTGGTTTTAAACTTGCCAATATTTTTTAGCAGTTTTGGTTTCAATGGCCTATCCAAGAAATATCAAAGATGTACAACTAGAGCAAATAAAATTATTCATTTATTAGTGACTCCCGTTTCATTTGGTGACTAAAATTTTATTGCTTCTTACTTTCAATTTTTATGGATATATTGTGTTAAACAGTATCACAATTAATATCCCTTTTTCAACTCAAAGGCATTTAAATAAATGTAGTGGTAGCATGCTGCCCTAGAAATATATAAATATTTTGGAGATTATCAATTAGTTACTAGGTGCAATTCAAGCACTTTTTCAAGATCACCTATTCAGCAATAACTGAAGTCAGTGCCCCTGGCTTTAGGTATGTGCTGGAACTCTGAAGGTGAAGGAAGTTTACTTTGTTGCCACTGCAGGGACAGTGAGTGCTGGACAAGCCGAGGCCTTGCACTGTAGTTGCTGCAGTTTCACTGTGTTAGACAGAGGTCAGGAACAAGCAGTGTGTGTGTGGCATTACTCTGTGCAACAGCGCAGAGCTCCCTTCTTGGAGAGCTTGGTCAGTGCTGTTGACAAGGGGATGGGGCAAATTTTAGGGTACTTGTTGCCATTAGAAGCAATGGGGACCAGCAGTCTCTGTGCTGAAGTTTTGCCATTCCCCTGGCAAAGGCAAATAGCAACGACAGACCATGTTTAATCTCACTGTAGATCTCTGTGGCAGGAGCCTTGTGTCTACATTTCTCTCCTGTATGGATTGATTGTTCTCTAAATTCCTTTCTTGTACCCATTTTTATTTTTGTTTTAGGATTTTATATAATAATCTGTCTAGTAAGTATTTTCCTGCACAGTGGCAATGTTAACTCAAAGTAGTGCTAAACTGAAGTTACATGAATGTAGCCCATGTGTTAATGAGATATTCCCAAATTCGTAGTGCAGCACAGCATGTTTGCAGTGTTTATTGTACTAAGGTGTTGAATGAGATAAGTACTGTATAAGGCCATATAGAATCTACATATGCAGTTTTTTCTTGTTTCAGACTTTTTCACATTTTAGGGGTGAACACTGAAGACATTACAGTTCAAACCATGAATACACTGGTAAAGTTAATGCTGCCCATTGTCCTGTTTTGAAATAGCACTGATGCAGAGCTGCCTGCTCAGTGTTATCCCTACTATCACCATTACACTTTCATGCTGGCAGCTGGCAGCTCATCACCTGTGCACTGACTTTGGCCAGCAGTCCATGTTTTTCTTTGGATTAACAGAGAGTAATTGTTATTTTCTTCCTTTCATCATTTTCAGCCTATCCTTAGCTATGTTCAGTATAGCTAGACATGGACAGTGATCTTCAGCATGTCAGTCAGTGTATTATCACAACTTTAAGAAAAGTCTTTATCAGCATGTATGTGTTTGTCTTTGACCGTGCAGCATATTGTATGCTGTTTAATAAGGATACAGGAAGCTGCTGATCTAGAATTAAGAAACAATGAAATATGAAATTTAAAATCAGTGTTTCAAAGCATTTTATATCAATTGTAGCACATTCATCATAAAATCATAGTAGTAAATGTGTTCTAGAGAACTTTAGCATATATTTGCTAATTAATTTGAATGAAAATTCATTGAGAATAGTTACTTGAAAAATTTGACTTGTATTAGAATCTTTCAAATTATCTTGAAAATGAGAAGATACAGGCTTTTCAGACTGTGTAACCCCATATAAAAATGGAGTAATGGTATTTTTAATAGAAAGCTGATTTCTTGGGAAAAAGAAAATAATCTATTTTTAGAATTTGAAATAGAATTAGTCTCTGTCCAAATGAGGAACATCTTAAGTGCAGCTACAGTTTATGCCAATCAGAGTAAAAAACACAGTTAAATGTGAATCTTCTTCATATTAGGAGTTACACCAGCTTGTTTACCAGGTGTATTTTCTGATAGGGAAAAAATGGAGTAAATGTCACTTTTGTTGCAAATACCTATTTGTGTTTGCACCATTTGTGTTGAGCAGAAGGAAGGGAAGTGTAATTGAGGGAGCAAAAGGAAGAGGAAAGTTGAACACATGAGGGAGTGGGATACATCTTCAGGGCAAGACAGAGGCCACGGGAGAGGAAAATTGAGGAGCATGTCCCTGCTGTTTTCCAGTGTTGGGATGATAAAAACCAGCTGTATACCAGTTCTCAGCAGCTAACGTGCTTCAGCTTGGTATAAGTAACTTCAGTGAATCAATAAATTTATCTATAGAAGTTATATGTCTCTAATTATCTTCCCCATCAGTATGACTTAATTTAAACATTGCTGACATTCAGAACAAAATAAATCTAATCTATGTAGAAACACACAGCTTGAGGATTCAAAATATATTAACTCCGCTATCTATTGATAGCACAGTGTTACTGTGTTTCTAAACATAAACTTAATCTCACTTAGAAATATAAATTTCAAAATATATTTATTATCAGAATTAATGTTTGGCACAACAGAGCAAAAATACAGTTTTTTGCAATATGTTTGGCATGTGTTTCTAGATCTTACAGAGTTAAGCTTTAGCCTTAACAAGCCATGTTTTAGCTTTCAAGGAGCTGTAATATAGGTTTGAATGTTAAATTCTTCTGCATTTCAAATTGCTGACTTATGTTTAATCTTCATGTAATTATTGGTCAGCGATAATCACAATGTGGTAAGTTATGTAGCAATGGAAGTCTTGAAGAGTGGTATTTTTTTTCGTTTTGGCAGATAAGTGACTATTGATATTTCCACTCTCTGCTAGGGCCAAAGAATAAAGTTTGTTAAGGGTTGAATGGGCCAGATAGATAATGCTACTACTGTTTTCAGCAGATGCTAATGCAGTGTTTTATTTTGCACATGTATTAATCTTTGCTGCCTCAGTACAGAGTGGTGGGGGTAACTATGTCGGTCCTAAAGGTTAATTTCATTCTTTTTTAAGGCATGCCATTATTCTGTTAACAGTAATTGCTCTTTTTTAAATGATTAATTTGATCACATGAACTGTTTCTAATTATGTTGGTGACTGGCAATTTCCTGTACTGCGAAACTGTAGTTTTGATCATATCCTATTTACTCAGTGTATATGCCTTGAGAAAAATGCTCACTGACAGCCATTTTCAGAAATTGCCACTAATTTCAAGAACTGTTTGGAGACTTTATATAAGATGCTTAGCACTTGTTTTACATTGGTGTCGAGTATGTGCAATGCACTTGACAAATCAGGGCTACAACAACTGGATGTGAGGCACAGGATGAGCAGGTTTGCAAATGCAGGCCTATCTGCCAAATTATCACCTGTGCTGTCACTGCTGTGAAAACTGAAAGGAGTGGGATGTGTTTCTTGCGCATTTTACAATGTTCTTACACTCGAGCTGGATGTGCTCACTGCTGTAAGCTCCGTTTGCTCGCTTCAGTTACTGTTAATGAGCCAGAGCGTGCGCGGTGCCAGCCGGTGCAGCACTGAGAGGCTCCTGCGTGGTGAGCCAGCCCTGGCAGGGAGCAGGGGCTGCTGGGCTGCCTGCAGGAGCCACGCCGCGCTCCACTGTCAGCAGCTCAGCCCTACACGCAGCACTGACCCTGCCGAGGCACTTCTGCCTCCAGCGCCAAATCTGCATCCAGATATTGGGCTGTCTTAGCTGCATTTAGAGCAGCTGAATTAGACTGTGATTCAAATGAAGAATGTACCCAGCAGAGAAGAAAGGTGCTGGGCTTGGCCACGACACTGCCTGCATGAAGATTCACCCACTCTCTGTTGTCTCACACTGAAGCTGGGCATGGTTGTAGTACCACTATGCTAAGAATAGCATCATTCCCATGGACACAAGCCACTGGGAGTTGAACACTCCTTTGCAATTGCTACAGCAACTGGGCATGTACTGTTTGCTGAAGGGCTGATGTTATGTGCATCTTCTGGTTCTGAGCTGGTTCTTCAAAGCTGTTTGCACTGGTTCCACAGGACATGACAGGCACTTAAATGGCATTCAGAATCAAGGGGCCTATGATTTAAAGCCCCAACTTCTGTCTCAGCCCAGAAGTGCTTCCGAGGGCCCAGAAAAAGTACTTTTGCCTCTTAGTAAAAGCTCACCACTGATAACATCACCAAGAGCTGCAGTACCAGGATCCTGAAACTGAGCAT
Source organism: Horornis vulcanius (assembly GCA_013401035.1). Lineage (NCBI taxonomy): Eukaryota > Metazoa > Chordata > Aves > Passeriformes > Scotocercidae > Horornis > Horornis vulcanius. The sequence continues at coordinate 16,005 of VZUA01099739.1, forward strand.
TCTCTCTGGTAATCTGACATTCAAAGCCTTCAAAGGAACACATTCAAGGCCTTCCAAGTGCAACCAAGTGCTTTGCACAACATACCTTCTTAAATGCACATTCTACATGTTTTCCTTACTTCACCTCCACTTGTAAAACTGTTACATTTGACTTGTGTTTGGAATTACTCTGGCAGATAGATGTACTTATCAATAAGTAGTCTCTGCAGCCCCAATCATGTATGTTCTAATACAGCTGTAATGCCCACTGCCTGTGGGGACTCTGGTCTAGTCCACTGTAGACCTGCAGGAATGAAGAGCTGCAAGCTTTTTTTATGTGCTCCCTGATTTGCCTGTAACCTGTCCTCAAGAATTTTTACAGGCAGGCAGCCTGTAGGCCTCATATGGAATGTCCCTCACAGTAAATGAACTGCATCAGATGTTCGTTCATTGGCTCATTAGAGTGGGACCTGTCATCCCTGCCCATTGCACACAGGCTGCCTCTCCAGCCGCATATTGTCCTTCCGGATTACCTTTGCCACCTCTAAGGCTGGGGCATTTACCTGTTTGTGAATGAGCTCAGGCATTCCTGCAGTTCTCAGCCAGGTGTGCAAAGGTAAACCAGCTCCCTTCATGAGTGGAACATGAGTTCTGCTATAAGCCAGAAAGCTTCTGCTGCCCAGCTACAATCCATTGTCTGCCTTCATCTGCCTGGTGCCATCCTAATAAATTATAAGGTGTGTGCTCAGAATTTACCACTTTGCTGACTGTACAAACAGGAAACAGAAATCTGAAGGATGCCTTGGAGATGCTTTCTACAATGCAATATAAACATAGGGAGTGGGCCTCTTCAGAAGTCTGGGAATATGCCCACACTGAGATAGTTGCTGGGCCTACGTTTAGGAAAGAACATAAAGAAGTCATTGATTCAATGGGAAACATTTACCCAAGAGTTGTGTTCGAACAGCTGATGTCTCAGAACGGAATTCCACTTTGATAATTGTCAATATCCATTAAAAAACTTACTTTGTATTCTGAGAATTAATTCCTAGGTTGGTTTAAATAACCAGCTATCATATTCTTTCACTTTCTTTTCATGGCATTGTTAATCAATTGTATGTTAACTCTTGAATAATTTTAAAGATTTAATTTATGACCCAACTATACTTGCCCTTTAAAAAGTCCAAAGGGCAGAGACTTACAAGCCTTACATGTTCATATGCAACCAGCAGAGAAGCCCTCAGCATGTGGGTGTCCTGTAAGCAGTATTAAAATATAAATGTTAAATAATGATGTCTTCTGAAGGTAAAAGCCGTGGTTTTTGCAAACCTTTTGCACACTCGTGTATGTGCCAGGCAGACAAGCACTCTGGAGTTCGAAAGATGACCCCCTTTTGAACTATAAGCATCTCATCTCAGTATGATTCCTCGGGAGAAAATCTTGTTCCAAGTGCTTTAGATTTATGTAGGCCCTATGGAGTTCACTGGTGGGTTTATTTGGCAGGTGGGCCTTATTAACCTGCCAGCAAGGGACTGTTTGACCTGCTTAGGTTCCTAGAGCTTGTAAATAAAGATTCTGTCAGGAAAGAGAGATTCTCTTGTGCTTCAGACTATTTATATCTCTTCTAACTGTGGCTGTTAAAGCTTATAAAGAAACAGAAGGTCTGGGATGTGAGACAGAAAACCCTGAGGGAGTTTTATGTGTTGTATTTAGATTGCTGTGTTAATATCCTAAAATAAACACAGCATGCCAGAAAATGGGGAATATTTTTATTGTAATTATTATTAACTCAAAGACATAAATTATTGGTTATTGAATAGAACATGGCTGAGGTTGGCTGTAAAGGACAATAAAATAACCTCTTAATTTAATACTAGCAGCTATTGGCAATCAATGGGAATCAGACATTTTATCAGCTCCATCTCCCTCTTTTTTTGCTATTTTTTTCTTTTTCTGCATTGTTTTCAAGTTTAATAATTACTAGTATTTACATTTTTTACAGCTCAGGTTAATAATGAATACATAAAGTTTACAATAAATTGTAATCATAATAAAACTATGATAGAGTCCCCATCAATAGAATAATTTTAATTGGACAGAAATAGTATTTTGAAAGGTGTGTTGTATTACAGATTGAAAAAAATCCCTTTAAGAAGTCTTTTTGTCTGTCTAGTGCAGGCCTGATTATAGGGTCCTTTCTAACTCTGCAACATGTAATTTTTAATGGGTTTATCTTATTCAGTGAAAAGACTATGTTATTTTATTTATATTCCTTATAATGTAAGAAAATGTTTTTCTTTTACTCAGAAGCTACTAGTTTGGACTAGCTGAACAATCTTTTTGGAAATGGTTTCCTTGTGTTTCAGCAGACCTACTCAGACACCCAAGTGCTACTGCAGATCAAATGACACTGAGTTCAGCATCTGCCAGAGTTGAGATTTTGAGTCTGTATTCTTTGTTCATTCATTTGAAAGTCAACTTTGGAATATTTCTCCCTTTTGTCCTGAATAGACTTGACAAACGTTTTTGACCTTAGTCAGGTTGGACTGATCTGGTACTTAGGCATTTTGTTTTAAAATGTTTCATATTAACAGTCACCAGTTTATAGAAAATCTGTTGAATTTACAATTGCAAACATACTGTCTGCAAAAGTATTTCACTCTAGAGCTGCTGCAGTGGCCCAGGAGAACTCACTATTGAGGGAGGACAAGTAGGGTGTTACTGCTGATGAATGCACACTGAGTGGAGAACAGCTTCCAAATTTTTCTAGTCACCAAAACTTTACAAGCGGAAGTCACTTGGGAGAAACATGAAGACAGGCCCTTTCTTCTTTTGTTACACCTCCTTTCCAATGGGCATCTCTTTTGAGAGCTGGATGCCCCGGCTCCCAGCCCTGCTGTGATGTGGGACTGGCAAACTGCTGTGCACCTGTTCCAGGGGGATTAGCCACTGGTGACAGCCCATATCCAGAATTTCCTCCACAGATGGTATTACCCTTCAACAAGTGAGTCAGAACCATTTGACTTGGAGCTTTTTATAGCTGTTGTTGAGGGTAATGATAATCATCCTAATAAAGTAGTTCTTAACCTCTCATACTGAATAGTTTGCCATTGGTTGTAAAAGATACCAAGCTGCCCTTCACTCCCATCCCTATCAGCTTTACCAGCACTGGCAAAACACTGTTAAGCTTTTACAATCATCTGTCATTACAGTGGGAAGTGAGTGTTGTCTGGTGGATGAGATACTAGCTGGGGCCAGAATTGACTCCGCTAATTAATTCACCATTGGGAAATCTAAGACTATATTACTTCCTCTGCTGTTTTGATTTTCCTAATGATAAATACATTCATTTGAGAATTCAATAAACAGCTCATGCTGAAAATCAAGTATGCCAGGACTGGTTTGCAGAATTGGGCTTTATGTTAACTTTTCTAGTCCAAAATATCAAATATTATCTGTATTGTATTCCTACATGTTGACAAGCTAATTGATTAAAGAAATAATATTCATGGTTTTTTTCTCTTTCATCTGCTGCTTACAAGTCTTTATGTCATTCTAGTAGAACACAGTTTTTGATATAAATACTTTATTTTCTTACTTTGAAATTTGTCCATATATATTTCAGGGAATAAATGTCCTAAATATGATTCCACCCAGGTCTCTTTTTTCTTTTTATAATTTTCTCTTCTCTTTTTTATCTCCTCCTTTTCCCGCCTTTTTTTTTTTTTTCTTTTTTCTTTTTTTCCCCCTCCCTTTCTGCAAGTACATCAAAAGAATCAGGCACTTCCTGCTATCCCTAAGCACAAATTTAGTTCCTGGTATATCCACTCTCACATATTCAGGAAGGAAGGAATAATCTTTCTGAGGCTGTAGTGCTTTTACAGTGGCTGCAGTAGCTGTAGCTCAGCCTGTAGCTCCATACTGGAGGAACTGTGTAATGTTTGATCTTTGGAAGTAATAAGGAACAGGCCCATTCATAGGTGAGTATAATATGTATTGTGCAGTACAGTGAAGCAGACAAATGTTCCTGCATAGAGGAGAGTACCATCTGCTAGAATAAAACAATTCATACCAGCCACAAAATTCACTGAATAATATTTTTTTTTTGTAAAATAAACCCCTCCATTTTATGGTTAGGAAAAAGTAAGACTGATTAGGTACCACTTGTAAAAGGTGGATTTTATGAAATAAGAGGATGTTAAGTGCTCCGAAGGAGAAGGATTTGCAAGAGAAGCATGATAAGATAAAGATTTGTCTAAAATAGGACAGGGAAATGGCTAAGTGGGAACTGTGAGCTGAGTGTGTGGGAGGAAAGGAGGCAAGCATTCATTTCACCAAACATTAAGAACAGAAAAAAGGCAAGGGTGGAGGGCAGATTTCTTTTTGTTAGTCTGCTTTAAACTGACCTGTTGATTTCAGTTCCTGCAGGGCATTAAGACTGTGTTCAGTGAATATGTGTTCAGTGGGCTTTTAATGTACATTTATCAATCAGCTTGTTGCAAATAGTTTCTATCTGCTCTTTCTTCTAACTACTCTCTTTATCTCACAAAAAAAAATTATTATTCAGTGA
>VZUA01099739.1:30373-41855 GCA_013401035.1 Horornis vulcanius
AATGCTTTACTGAGAAAATACCTAATTCCTTGAAGGTAACAGGATGTTTGGGGGTGAATGCCTCCCAAGTCTGTCTCTAGGGGATACTATAATAGTAATAAAGTGAATAGAGGCCTAAGATAGGCAGGAGAGAGGTTGCTGATTACATGGGAAAGCCCAGACAAAGCGTCTTCTGTTTCTGGTGCCTGAAATTCAGCCACACAAGAAAAAGGCAGGATACTGGCAAAGCACCACTGGGATGTACTTGTGCTGATGGCTCTTTGTTGTTTTTCTATAGCTTCGCATCACATTTTAACAGGTATTTCCCCTCAAGATTCTCATATATCTACAAATCAAGTGTTGTCACCAGAGCTGCCACTTGCCTTGGACGTTACATCCTTTCTGTCTCACAAAACGAAGATTAAAATGTTAATTTTTTTATCTCTGTCCAAGACTTTTATGAGGCTATCTGGCAAGCAACAGGATTTGATTTTACAAATACATAACTGCAGTGTTCCTTTACCACTCTGTGTGAATGTCTCTGATTGCAAAGGGACACGGCATGCATATGCATGTGTAGGACTGGGGCCCAAACAGCTTAGGTCCTTCTGAGGTCAAGGCATAGACATCCAGACAAACACTGATTTGGAAAATTTACAGTATAGAGGATGGTTGTAGAAAGGGAAAGTGCACTGACCACTCCGAAGGAACCAACTCCTTTTTTAAATCTCTTAATCTGCTTTTCATTATCTCTGCGGGGAGGCCTCTTGAGAAAAGCAGCTCTTTGACTTGAATAAAGGAGGGGCTGTGGGCTTGCATGCTGGAATGGGGAGGTCATTGTACGGCAGCACGGAAGAGGGGTGTGTTAGTCAGGTCAAGGAGAACAGGATGAAAAAGTGTGAGATTTGTGTTACAGGTTTTGTCTGGATTATGAAAGGTAGAATGTTTAAAGCTGAAAGGTAAATAAGAGAGAGTGAATTCAAAGGTTGAAAGACACATTCCAGTAGAGTTATTCAGGCTGACTGTAAGGGAAAAATAGAGCCAGGACTGATAAGATCATCAGCAAAACCAGCAAGAGAGAGGTAATGACAGCAGAGGCCTGAGAGAGCTAAATTCTACACAGGAATTTTAAGCATCAGGCTTCAGCAAGTGAACCCATCCATCTTCAATATTTTTCATTTATTCTTTTAACAGAAATGCTTAGCTCGGCTCACCTCATCTGAGGCAGAGAAAGCACGAATATGCCTGGGGGACAATGGGACAATGTTGCATTTTGCCTGCACCAAGTCATACACAGCTGTGTGCATGTGCTGGCTGTAACCTGCTCCAAACCAGTACTTACCATAGGCAGTCTCAGCCTTGCAAAATTGCTATAGAAAGTTACATTGCTGCCATTAAAAGGGCCTTGGAGGTAGCACATTTTTCTCCTTTTTAGAATACAAAGGTAAAAATTCTCCTAACATGGTGTGCTAACCTGTTGTTTCTTTAATAGACACAAACTGAAATCCCTGCCAATCTCTGTTTGGCAGAGATCTCCTGCCTTTCCAGTACTCCTATACTGCCTGACTTCACCAGGAATTTTGTCATAGACAAGAAGTGCAGGAATGGGTCTACAAAATCTGGGATGGGGTGGAGGAGAGCCTCCCCAGTCACATGCATTTCTTGTCTTGCTTCCTGGTGGGTGTATAAAAGCAGTGGTGGCAGATTTAGGGCTTTTATTGACAGTAACACAACATTTGGTGTTTTCTTAAAGACCTAACTCTGAGAGGCAGATAATGACATAAAATAGTTGGCTTTATGCATTTCTAATTACAGACAGGAACTTGCAAACCCTACAGCCTAAAAAATCCTGGAGGCAAAGAATAACTCTAAATGCATAGTTTTAAAGCCTGTCATTCATAAAATCAAACCAATTCATTTGGAGGCACAACAGGTTATTTAAATACAGCATTGATGATTTTGCAACAAAATCTCAGTCTTTCTCATATCATCTGGAGCTAACAGGTATGTTTGTGACACAAGAGACTCCTTTTTTCTCTCCCTCTGTATTTCTCAAAGTCGAAATTTGCTTTTTATAGCTACATTCAGCCTTTTTTTGTTGTGAACATTGCCTGAACACTGCCTGCCCTCCCTCTGCTTGATCCTGCCTTGGCCAGAACCTTGTGGCTTTCTTCCCATGTGCTCCTCCAGTGCCCCAATCTTACTTTATGCAGTGGTTCTGCAGCTTCTCTGCCTGTTTGTTTCACATAAGCTCCATCTGCTGGGAAAAGGGAGAACCTCGGTGGTTTTCATTCTGAACTGCAAATGCTTTTCCCTCAATTTGGAAAGATTTTCAAAATTACCCATTTCTGCTCCCCCAGCTGTGCTCCTGCCTGCCTGCATGCCAAATTTAACCAATTATAACTAATACGTTATTTGTATGGCATTTTGTGTTGCTAATTTGGGTCAAGCCTAAACAATCTTTTAAAATACCACTTTTTGACTTGAATTTGAGCAGGTAGTTAATTATCCTTGGATAGGGAATGACTATTTGCAGCATGTTATTGCCATCAAGGCACTCTCTTCATGGCCTTTCAGGGCAGTGTTCGAAAAGGCACTGGGGCAGCCTGTTTCTGTGCTAATGTGTAGCCAGTGCCACTTGTTTTTGGCACATTTACAGACAGGAGTGAACTCGTGACCTGGACATACATGCGGCAAATCTGCAATCCAGCCACCACTTGAACTTTTACCTTTGAGTGTCACACTAACAAAGCAACAGGCTTCAGTATCCCATGAATCTCTCCTAAAAATCCCTGATAATGAATGGAAGTATTTTTTAAAAAAAACTACTAATGATCTGTTGGCTTTCTCCCTGTAGAAACTTAATGCAACTTGCTACACAGTAATGTATTTTTCCCCCCTTTTCTTTACATTTCCACTGAACACTGGTGAATAAAGATGAGGTTAATCCTGTATTGTTAAACCTATTCAAGGAGACAACCTGGGGGTTGCCATGGAAACAGATTCTACAGCCTAAAAGCATAATTCTGCTTTTAAGGACTGTCTGTGGACCTGTACTGATACGTAGCTTATTGAGTCACTCTGTGTACACAAACACGATGTTGCAGCAATGAAATGGCAAAGGTGCCTCCCAACTCATCAGATGCTAATTATGCCCGCACCTCCTCCCACTTACAGCCCAGAGCATCAAACACGGCACCTCCACCTCTCCACGCCCTGAATCCCACCTCTCCGGCCCTTGCTGCCAGCTCCGTTTGTCACCAGGGTGTACTGGGGAACTGAGGCCGTGTCTGTGTCTCTGGGAGTGTCACAGATTTGATGCTGCCACACAGCCACTGCTACAAGCTACAGGGCACTTCAAGCTGGGAGTGAGGGGAGCTGCTATCAATCCTCAAAAACATCAACAGGATCAAGGAGTGCTTCCTGGGCCATGACTTCAGGGAAGGGGTGACAAACTTATAGTTCTCCTCTCTGTTCATACAAACATTGGCCCCCAATTGCTAGATAGATTTCTAAACTTTCTCAATAAGAATTATAGATTCATCTGCTCCTTTGTCATGTCTGTGCAAGTAGTGCACAGCCCTAGGCTTGCTCTGTGCTTTTATAGGTCTTACGTACCATACCTCTTTCAGAGAAGTGAAACAGTCATGCCTTTGTGATATCACTGTATCTGCTCATACAGCAATAAAATACGTATTTCAGTATTTACACAGCCTATAACAACCATCAAAATTTCCTTTTATTTGGAGGTTGTTTTGAAGTGGTTTAGACAACTCCTATCTTGCTTTTGCTTCTATTTAATATCCGGAGAAAAAATTACACTTAACGTGAAACAGTAATCTTAGTTTTGTTCAAGTATTACATTTATTTTAATTATTCTCAGATCCTTATTATATCCATCTAGAAATAAGGCTTTGTATTTCTTCCTTTTAGTCTCTCTTATCCTACTCCTGCTGGAAAACAGATTTTTCAGCAAGATGGCTGACAACTTTTCCAGACAACATGGTTGCTTTAAGAACCGGTCTAAAATGGCTGTGTAGGAGTTGATTTTTTTTTTTTTTTAACACACAAAACCGGAGTAACTATGTGGCATTGTGCTATATTCTGGGGATAACTGTTTTCTCTGTGAACTCATGGGTTTGCTCTGGGTGGAGTAGATGTTTTCCTTTAAAACAAAAACTGATTCCTGTGGAAGGCCCGTGTGTCACCTACAGTCACTCAGCCTTTTCATGTGGGAGCAATTTGTATAAATACTTGAAAATTTTTAATTCTTAGTCTTTTCTTAAGCATTACTTCCCAATGGTTGGTAAATGAACACAATCAATTAGTACTTTTAAACTGTATCTATTTGGGAAATTTTCAGAGTGTATTATCAATCCTTTTCATATACAGTAGCAAACCCTGTAACTTCCAGGTATAAACAAATCTGGAACAAAAGACTGTACAAAAACATAACGAATTCAGCTCTGAAAAGGCCCATGCATCTACATTGTCTGCCACCCTGAATACTAATGAATTTAATGAAACTATTGAAAGGCTGGTTACTTGTCTGCATAAATGTATTGAGACCTCTGTAATCATCTGTTTGCTGTCTGAAATCTCTTGTCAATAGTTTAATGACTTCAGAGCATATTATTCTTCTTGTATAGGCTTCATATAATGTTTCTACATAATTAAGCAGCTTTGTTAGAGGAACTGCCATTAGTTGCCCCATTTCATTTGGTTTTGTTATCAGCCAACCAGAAAGAAAAAAAGAATAACAAGAGAAAGATACAAACGCAGTCTAGTGAGAGATGTGTAGATTGGGAAGACATTGTTTGTTTGGTTTTTTTTTCAAGACTGCCATTAACATAAAGCACTATTGTCAAGTTGCACATTTTAGATAATTTTAACCATTTAAATGCAGTACATATTTAAATACTTGTAAAGCAAACACAGCTGGCTAAAAATCTTGCAGTGGATTTGGGAGCCTAACATTTTAAAAGTAGGTCTAATAAGTATATAAATAGTAATATCATTAATTTGTTAATTATCACTAAACGTAAATAAACACTAGCATTTCTATAGCCATAGTGAGAAAAGTATGATTTTTTTAATATTCAGACAATTGCTTATTCCATCTTCACAAATACTTTTTGAATTAAAAATAAGTTACGTAATTTTCAGCTAAGTCTTTTCGTACTTCAGAGAAATCTTGAGCATTTTCTTTAAATGCATAAAAGAAGTCTATAAAATTACCAACTAATTTCCTGCATTTGCCTAGTCCTAAGCATGAACAGACAAACTGCAAACCCATTTGCTTTTTATTGCTACGAGACCCTGCTTTCAGTCACATTTTGGCTCAAACCTGAACGCTTCTGCTACCCCTTATGTATAAGGTTAAGTAACATGTATTTTCCTTAGGGCTGAGGCAGGTGTAGAGGTGACCAAGTGCCTGGTGTTGTGAGTTACCTGTGAGGCAGGAGAGGTCTGATCCCACAGCTCCCTTGTCCCCTTGGAGCCCTGTCCTTGGGGCAGCCATCTTATTGGCAGGGCTGGCAGCCATCTTGTCCACAGACAGTCCCAGCAGCTTTCCCCCCATTTTTTCTGGAACAAGAAAAGCATTAACACCCAAACCTCATGTACACAGTTTGTAAAATGTCACTATTCTCAGATTAAATTATAATTTCTGCAGTTTGATTCTGGTTATTCACTGCATCTGCCTATGCAGTAAAAATAAAAAAAGTACCACATACTGCATTTAACTGAGTACTGAAATACTTGATAAAAGGTCCTACTGCTGGTCAGGACTTGACTAGTATCTGAAGAATAACACGCTACTTGCAGTCCAACTATTAACCAGCAGTAGTGTGGCACACCTGTCAACTGACTAATTTATGTGCTATTTCCTATCAAAACTATCACAGCTCCACCGGAAAGCCATTTTTTCTGTCACATCCCGAGATCCATAAGCAACACACGCATGTGCAGTGGCACTGCTGCTGCCAACCCTGGGCCACAGGCGTGCGGGAACACAGCCACACCACAGGATCACAGGGTCGTCAGGCGTGGAAGGCACTTCTAGGATCATCCAATCCAACCTTTGCCAAAGAAGAAAGCACCGCGCCGTGCTGGAGCGCTGTACTTTGCGCTAAGGTTATGTGTGGCCACGGCGCTGAGAGGTTCCGTGAGGCACCGGCACCCGCCCTTCAGAGCGGGCACGGCCTGTGGCCTTCCCGGCTGGCGGAAACCATGGGCTGCGAGTGAGGCACGCCCCGGTAAAGAGGCACCGGGAAACCCCCGGTGCCCACCGTAGGTACCGTCGTTCCCCTCGGGCGGCTGTGGGGAAGAGCCGCAGCCGCGCCCGCCCCTCGGTGACGCCATCCCCCCCGCCCGGCGCCACCGCCGCTCTCACCGTGCGCTCCCGGACTACGACTCCCGGCGTGCCCGGCGCCGCGGGGCGGTGCCGGGCGAACGCGGCTCCTGGGCGCTGCTGGGCGTGTGGGGATCGCCGCGGCCCGGGCGGCGGGACAGGAGCGGGGCCGGAGCNGTGAGGCTCCCCAAGGGCCGCCCGCCGGCTCCGGCCCACCGGGCCTGGCCGGGAGGGCACAGGGGAGGGAGAGCGGCCGGAGGCGCCTGGGGGCTCCGGGCGTGGGCGGAGAGGCCGCTGCGGGAGGGAAGGGCCGCGGCCGAGTCCCCGCCGCTCTGTCCGCCGGGGTTGGCGCTGCTCCCGGCCCGGCCCACGCTCGGCGGCTGTTGGGGCCTCTTCGCATGTGCTTCCGCGGCAACGTGGTTGGAGGGGATGATTTACCCTAAGGGCAGTGGCACACGCGTGTCTTCTAAATGCCGCCTGGTTGGGGAAGGGAAAAACACGTGCTTTTTGTTAAAGTGAAGGAACGCGTTACTACGTCTCGGTGCTGCCTGCCTTGCTCTCGGCGTGGCTTGGGTGTGAAGTGGGGTTGTCACTAGTCATGTGCTTCTTCTCTAAGAAAGCACGAGGGGATGTTTTCTTAGTCTGTGTTAGGGACGAAACATGAATTTGCCTTTTTCCAAGTGGCTTTGAAAGCTTAGAAAAATAAAAAGGAAGTGCATCGTGTGATACTGATTAATAATGAAGATAATTTGGCAGTTTAAATATCTCTGGTTGGTGAAGCTTAGTGGCATGAAACAGCTGATAACGTGTGACATACACGAGGCCTGTGGCTGCTCTTCATGTCCTGAGCTGGAATGGCAGGGGGGGAGCGAGGAATTGCCTGTCACTGACACAGAGCCCTGAGCTGGAATGGCAGGGGGGGAGCGGGGAATTGCCTGTCACTGACACAGAGCCCCGTCGCATCACGGGAGTGCTGTCAATGAGAGCAGGGCAGCTGCAGGGTCGCATACAGGCAGACCTGATGAGCCGTAGGGATGTTTGTTCATTGCAAACAACAGCTGTCCCCTTGGTTACCAACAGTCACTCAAGTGTGGTAACTTCCTCTAACTGATGGGTTTTGTGAGCTACTGTTGTAAAGTCATTTACTTAGGTTAAGCCTGAACAGTGTCCTGAACAAAAACTTGAGGTATCCTAACCATCCAGTTTATTTTAAATGGGGAAAAAGCACATCCATGTACCTTTAAATTAGATGGGAGCTTTGATTATTCTTGTGGCTAATTTATTACAGTGTTACAAATCTTTGAAAACCTAAGCTGAAATGCTGTGATATAATCAGATAGTCTGCTGTGCTTGTGATACAACCAATACTTTTATTTGAGGTGTTAATCTATTATTAATGCATTCTTGTATGGTGAATTTTTTTTTCTGTAGTGTTTTGCTTTACTTAGCTCATCTTCTTTGCTTTACGTGTAAGTAGTCTAAGATTAAGTTAAAGCTAAGTGCTTCTAAGAATCCTAAATGTTATTCCTGTGAAGATCAGTCTGTTAAGTACTGCAAGCTTACACTTCTCTAGGGACTTACTTCATGATAGCATTTTATTTTTAAAAATTCTAAGCATAGTAACAGTATGGTTATTCTACATTAAAAACTTCAAGTTTGATGCTTCATTAAATTCAAGTATAAAGTTTCCCATGAGTTCTTTTCCGTGAGGAACATGTTAATATACAGCTTCTTTGGCACTACTGCTCTTCTTTCTTACTAAGCCAATGCAGGTTTCTTAAACGAAGAGTGTTGAGTGTGGTTAAGCAACATTCACCTTGTTCAGACACTTTTGGATGTCTGTATTATCCCAGAAGCTAGTATTATGGAGTTTGCTTTTTCTGAAGGAAGTATATATTTTATTTCAGTGCAGGTTTACTCCTAAGTACATGGTTATAAGAGACTCTGCAAAACCTAAAAAGCTGTTGTCAGAATTGGCAGGGTTGGAATTAATATTTTCTGTGGGCCTGTTCACACTCTGAACCTGCTGTACAACAAGAAGCTTAGTAAGCATGTTTTCTTATGGTAACCTTGGAATTTTGTTCTTTGACCTCTTCCTTAACATTTAATGAGCCTGGTTGGAAAGAAGGTAGGTGAAGTGAAAGTGCCTTCCTGCTGTGGAGTTTTATCTAGGAAACTCCAAGCCAGTTTTGAGCTCCAGATCATCCCTCTTAGTTCTAGGGGCACCTGTCCATAGCAGGCAATGTCCTCTCCTAGTAGGACTCTTGCTTTAGGCACATAAGGCTTTGTGGGCTTCCTGGCACTTGGGTGAGACAGATTACTGTGCTGGGATTTATCCCTCCAGACACTGAGTACTTGTGGGCTTTGCTCAGCTGCTCCTTGAGGTCAGGGATGTCCTTCTGGGTTGGCCTCTTGGGGTAAGTAATTTAGGTGCTGTTTTTTCTGTAAATACTGGGGAGTAACACAATGCCTTCACAGATTCTCAGGGCTTTCTTTTTGAGCCAGACAGAGACAGTTTTTCCATGGCTCTATTTGCAGTGGCAGTGAGGGTTTGAGTTTCATACAACTTGACATGGGTAAATCCTTTGACTTGATAATGTCACAGCTTTTGCTGTGGTTACTTCAGAGTCCACTTAGCATGGCACATGCCTTGATTATCACCATTTTCCTCAGATAAGTTGACTTACCTTCTATAACTTCTGGCTGTCCCACCTGATTTTGGCAGCATCTCTTTTCCCCTAACAATTAGGGTATTTTGTTGGGAAGGCTTTTGTTCATCAGCATTGGGTGCTGTATTATACAGGTTCTGTCATAGGCTGTATCTTGGGTTTGATGGGGGGAAAGGGTATCACAGACCTCTCAAATGACCTTTGTATCCTGCTGTCTCTTAGGATTGACCAGAAATGGTAGGTTCCAGATGGGAGAAACAGGGACAGTATGTCTACGCTATCCAGCCTTCCAATTTTATTTTGGTTACTGTGAATTCTGAAAAGATTGGTCAAAAAGAGTCAACGCCTTTGAAGTCTTGCTTGTGTGAATTTTTTTTATGATACCTCCAGGAGTATTTTTGCTCTTGGTAGTAGCTACCTATTGAGTTACTGTAGCAAGGTGTTGATACAAGGTTTGTTTTTATTAAAGTTGCTTCTGGAAGATCAATTCCTTTCTAGTGGGATCTGGGACGACTTTCAGTAGCTGTAGATTGTGTGCAGCCACTAGGTAGCATTTTATGTTCTTTATGCTTCTTCCATGGTCAGAAGACTTTCAAACATGGCCCTTTATTGAAGTACATGAGTCAGATGATTTATGATTTGATGATCTTCTCAATTTATTTCCAGAATGGATGCTGTTTGTCTGTATACCTGGATAGAGGGTGCTCCTATATAGGTGTCATTCAGCCCTTGTTTTGGGCTTTATTAGCTACTATTAGGACTGATTCTGAGGTAGTGTTTCAAGTAAAATTCATGTTGAGGGATACAGTGTTTTCTGGAAAGCTAACTTTTCCTGTACTTTGGGTCAGGTTCTCACCTCTCAATTTGTATCCTCACCTGAAGACAATTTGTATCCTTTACAGAGAGATCATGGGGTAGAGCTATGTTTACCAGATGCTAATCAAAATGTACAGCAATATATTGAAATAGTGTTGTGGTTCCATCTCTCTAGTGAAGTGTCTTTAGGTTCCTGCTTGTGTTTTGTTTGTTTTGCTTAAAACAAAGCAAAAAAGCCATTTTAATACCCAGCGCTTGGCAAGGGCTCCTTTGTGATCATCTGATACTATGTTGTCATAGAGCTGTTAAAAATTACATTTGCTTTCAGTGAAGTTCTTTCTGCCTGAAGTTTCTTGCCTGAGGGAATTGGAAATGTGTTTTCAGTCAGTTGTTCAAGAGCAAAACAACCTCATGCATCCACAGAGTTTGACTCTGCGTGTTAAGCAACATCTTTTTTTTGTGCTTTCAGTAACAGCCATTTCTATGTAAAGATCAATCTTCTCACTCATGTATTTGTGCACAGTTCACTGCATGGATAAATGTCCTCCTGAATTTCAGAATTGATGCTCATTATTGGTATTTTTCTAGGTAACTTGGGAGATCGAGCGTGTCTTAGCTGTACATCTCTGAGGCTGGCAAACAAAATGTGAGTAAATATGAACATCTTTCTGAACTATCACTTAGTATGTTGTCATAGAATATAGGTATAAATCTAGACGAAGTGCTAAAATGTTAGCTTCAGCTTGTGTTAATGACTATTAAAGAAGATTAAAGAAGTCTGAGTATTACTTGCTTCACCTTGTGAAGTATTACTTGCTTCACCTTGGTTGTGTGTGGGAGAAAGGAAGTAAAATCTTCCCCTTTTTGCCCACTTCCTCTCTTTTTGTTTCACTTCTGATGTGGGAGCAGTAGAATATTAATCTCTATCTTGGGTGATTCCAGGTGTCATAATGAGATCTGATAAGCTTCTTGCATACTTTCTCCATGCAGTTCTATTCAGTTCCATTCAGTCACAGCTAGTTGAAAATCACTGCTAACAGATAAGAGTGTAAAGGATCTGAATGGGATCTCTGTTAAACCAAAGAAAGGAGTTTATTGTGTGTTGCAGACTTGGGTGATGGCATCCTCTTGTTGAAAACTAATCCAACTGTTGTGTGTCCTTATGGAACTGAAGGAGTTGAATGTTGGCAGAATCCATTCTCTGTTCCTGACTTGGCTCACAAGGCATTCTCGTAGAGAAGAACTTCCTAACACCTTTCCTTGGAATGTTAAAATATGGGTTCTGTAGTTTATTTATTAACTAATTGCTCAGGATACAGGGACTATTCTTTGATTTCCTGAGTTTTCATTTTAATATAAAGATGTGTCTCTAGACACAACCTTCTAATACAAAACAAAACAATTCTTTTTTTGACAGTTAGTTCTATATCACTTGCTGTAGAATTAATTATGATTAATTTTTTAAAGATACATAAAGCATTTTCAAATATCTATTTTAGCACATTAGTATATAAGAATTCTTCTCTTGGGAAGCTGGAAAATTATGGTTTTAAACCTGTTAGGCTGGAGCACCTCTCCTATGAAGAGACACTGGGAAAGTTGGGGTTCTTCAGCACAGAGAAGAGGAGGCTCCAGAGAAGCCTTACAGCACCTTCCAGTACCTAAA
>VZUA01099743.1:12025-29216 GCA_013401035.1 Horornis vulcanius
ATCCTCCCTTGGGGAATATCTGCTAATAATGGGCCATTAAGGCTCTCCAATGACATGACACATTACATCATCCCATTGTGAGATGCTCCGCCCAGTGTGGGGGGACCTGAACATTCCTACTTAGATACAAACTGAGACTCAGGAACACCAGGCATCTGGTTCCACTGGATCTCTGGAGGAAGACTGGACCTTTCTTGGCATGACTGGACCCTTTTCCTACTGGATCATCTCTACCCCAACAGGACCACATCTGCCACTCCAGGAGGACTTACTTTGGACTGCATCCAACACCCTGACCAACAGGGTGTCAGGTTGTATTTCAGACTCTGTCAGGGTTTCTAGGATTTTTTGTTTGTTTGCTTGTTTTTTGCACTACTACAATTGAATTGTTAATATTCCTTGTAAAGAACTGTTATTGCTATTCCCAAATCTTGCATGAAAGCCCTCAATTGAAGAATTATACTAATTTGGAGGGATGGGGTTTACATTCTCCATTCTAAGGGAAACTCCAGCTTTCCCTAGCAGATACCTGTCTTCCCAAACCAAGACAATCCTACAGCAGCATGGACCCTCAATCTTTGTCTTGCATCACTTAGTGTGAGACTTCTACCTTTTGTTTGAATGATGTATTTGAATTGCTTCTACTGCAAACACTTGCTGCCCCCAAAGACTCCATAGCTCAGTTGCCATGGCTCTGTGTACTTCGAAAGACGTGTCATATCTACAGTATCATGTTTCTGTGGCTGCAATGGTAATGAATACTAAGTTGTCGTTTGGGTACTTGTCTTTAACAACATTGCAAAGTGAAAACATGCATATAAAATATGAAGACTAAACAGTGGAGTTTGAAGTTAATTGCTGAGAGGAGTTTGGCTAAATATGTAACAGACACACCAGTGACTTGACTTTCTTTCTGTTTCACATTAATATGAAACTGAACTAATATAACCAAAATAACCCCTAGACANATGTGTACATTTGTTAAAAAAGGGTCAATGACTGATTAGTATCTCATTATTTCTGCCTTTTCCTCTGCAATGTAATTGTTCCATTGCTTTCTAAAGCATATTTTTATTGGTGTTTTTAATGAATAATGACAATATGTTATTTGTGTCCAAAGCTAGAGTAGAAAGCAATCCTTGTGGTGTAAAACCAATATTTTGATGTTTGAATTCACCATCCAGTCTGTAAAGAGTGGAGCAAAGTGACCCTCACTGAGCTTTTTGTAACCTACAGAGGAAGTGAACCAACTAGGATACTGTATTTTGCAAGAAATTAAAACAGAAATGTTGTCAAGCAAACAAAGGATGGGGACACTGAGAAAAGAGAAGTATAAACATGAAATAGCAAGACAGGATCTGCTTGTGGAAAGTAGAATCTAATCCACTGTGGAAGTGAATTAGCACCTCACACATATACATTGCTATATACCTTCAGTAAAAACACACAGAAACACAAGTAAACATAGTCCTATACATGCAAATAAAGTATAAACTTAAAGAGGAATGAGTGGAAACACCGACAAATGTGCCAATAACATTTTGGTATCACAGCCAGCAACACCTAAGAAATAACCTGTAAGTGTGCAAAGAGCTACGGGTAAAGCCCAATATATTTTACATTGCATATACACAAATAAGCTGACATTAAGCAAAAAAACCTGTCTGCATTTTGTACAGTTCTATTGCAACCATGCCTGTAATTCTGGACTCACCCCATCTATTAGAGTAGCACATTAAATTCTTTTTAATCTGCTGGAAACAGCTTTTCAAACTGTTAAGCTCCTAGGAATGTTTACAATGTCTAGAAATATAGTATTTTACACTGCATACTATCATTCTGTTACTCCAATCTCAAGACCATTCAAATCTTTCTCTATGACCAGGTGCCTCCCAATCCCATGGCAGTGCATACAGGCATCACAGGAGCTCTTCTCTTGAGTTTATGGTCTGAAACTATTACGCAAAAAAAGAGAAAAAATAAGATGAGAAATTAGATAAGAACTAAGACCAGTGAGTCTGTGTGAGTTAACTATAGCCTCATACAATATCTGTAACTTAGCCAAGACATTATCCCTGATCACCAGGGTCTCAGCTAATGCCTAAACTACAAGAGTGCTTTATGGGGGGGAATAATGATAAGCCAATGAGTCCCCAACACCATCATTGATACGACAACGCTGGCATTTTTCCTTCCTCTTAATGATATCAATGGTAACAATTTTATTTGCAATAAACATATTTCACATACAAGCATGATATTGCACTGTTTACAAATCAAATAAATTTTTATACTCATTCAACATACAATGGCAGTGTTGTCCCTTAGAATTAGTTCTAGAAATTTACTACATACTATTAAACTCTTAAGACAAGAAATTTTGTTTTCCCTGCTTTTCTCTAACATTTATTAGTACAATATTCAAGTTGTTCATTCTTGTTAATTTAAGTTTTATGACACTCATACGGAATGAAGGGGACATATCACCTTACAGATACAATAGAGTTGTTGAGTACAAACTTACATATTCTAAGAAATTTCCCCAAACTTTGCATTATTTTCTAGGCTTTCACTGAAAAGCAAATGAGAAACAGCAACCGGCTTATCAAAACAAAGCCCCCAGGTTTCACTTTGAGGTTTGCCCTTTTTATTCTCTCCATTCTTCCTTTTTTTATTAAGTTGTGTTTTTTTTAAGTTTGTTCTTCTATGTTTTGTAAACCAAGAGAAGAAAAATTTTAAGCTAACAACACAGCAACTGTGCTAAAGGAGTAAGCCATCAGTGACAGTCACTGTCCTTAGTAAGTCCCTGAAAAGCAGCAGGACAAATAGCTATTTGGCCAGACACAGAGATAGTAGTTCACAGACGAGCAGTGGAAGGCAGAAAACTGGGACATAAGTGCTCTTTTATGTACTCTTTTTCACATTTTCTCCTCCTCTCTCCATACTTTGTTATGCTAAAGGGTGCTAACAGTTTTGTGCAGTGTGTGCCATGCATTGACACTCACAGGTCTTCCAAACATCAATCTATATTGCATCCACCCTTCGTGGATTCTAAAGTTCTAAAGTTCTAAAGTTCTAAAGACCTATGTTATCTTAGTTTCAGTCCCATTCCCCTTACCTACCCAGCCTACTACAGAACAAATGGGGTTATCTTTTGTTCTCCCCTTTCCATTTTATCCATGTTTAGACTTGTAGTCCCTAAGCATACAGAGATAAAAACTAGAAGAAAATAAATTGATCCTCCTGATTTATGATTCACTTCACCATTACCAGCAACATTCCTTTGTATAAGTCAAACCCATTTTCAGACCTTATCACTACTCTTTTGCTCCATTTAAATCCCTCTTGCTTCCATAGTGAATCTTGTCAGATTTCTCTTCCTCGACTTTCAGCCCATGGCCCCATCATTACCTGCCATTTTAGACATCCATTAGTTCCCTCTCAGAACCTGGTTCCACAAATTACACAAAGTGCCTTGAAAAGCGAGACTTTCTCAGTGATGGCACTTTATCCTACTCCCTTCTGTGCTGTGGGCTGCATTCATCCAATGCACTTTGTGTTGGAATTGGCACCTCTTAGAGCCCTTGAATGGTCACTTTAGACTCCTAATGTTCCTTAAGACAAACTGGGTGGAAAAGGCTGGATTGTTTCTGCTGGGTATGATGCATTGTGTCACTTGGCAGCTATGTGTCACTTATCAGTGTCACAGCAAGGAATAGGACAACATACCGAATGCAAGAAGGGGAAGGGGGTGAGCAGCAAGGGCATGGGGTTTAAGGGAAATGGCTCCATCTTGGTTTCCTAACTTTCATAAGGAACTGCAGTCTAAATCTTCTCTTTATCTGTCTTGCTAAGCATTTTCCAGTTCCATTTCTTGTCAGTTCCCTGTCCATGTTGTTGAGCTATGTGTGTGTGTATTCCAAGCCACACCCCCAGTTCAGTGCTCCATTCCCCCTGCCATTCCGGCCTCTGTAAATAGACTCTCCAGTCCCCGGTACTTTCCCTGGCTCAGTCCTTGTCTCCACTGCATTCCAGTCAGGAATTTCCTGCCCCAGCACTGTCTGCACAGCTGGGGTGCAGGATAGACCCACTGCTCCCAGCAGCTGCTTGCCTGGAGCAGAGCAGGCCCACAAGCAGCTGGGGTGGCAGTGCTGAGGGGTTCTGTGCCTTGGCTACTGCACAGCATGCACAGCTGTTTTGGGAGTGACCTGTGCAGGCTGGCCAGCCTGAGGGGCCGTCTCCATCAGCCTCGAGATTAAGGTGCTGAACTCTTCTGAAGTCTTGCAGCATATTCCAAGTGAAGTAATTCAAAGCGTAACTTGGCTATGTGTGGGTGGAGCTCCGTGGGAGTAGCTATAAGTGCTCTGCCAAGCTGCAAATACCATAGTAAAGAGATGGCAGGGCTGTTCAAAGGGGTTGATGGATATCTTTCTTAATTTGAAAAAGAAAACTTTTCTTCTATCTGAATGGAAGAATTGCATACAAAAACATGCCTCCAAATGCTCAGTTAAGGTAGACTTTCAGTCTGAAATGTGAGTAAAAGCTGAAAAAGTTAAAAGCAACCAGCGATAGATTCTTAACAAAAATGTCAGTTAGCTTTCATAAAAGACTGCTCCTAGCCCCACCTATAATTACTGTTGTATACATTGCAGCTACAGATCTGTGTGTTCTCCTCCTAGTTTATACAAGTTATAGCTTATTTCTTGCAAGTTCAAGGAAGTGGGTCTTGTGGAATTATCTGATAGGAGAAAGTAATTTCACAGGAATTAGTTTAGGCAGTAAATTCAGCAAATTAGAAAACAACAAAAACAATGACCAAACTAACAAAACCCATTAAAAAAAAAAAACCTGTAACAGCCATGATGTTTTAAAAATTTGTCAAACTATCAGTAGAAGTCAAATTATCACCACTTTTAATGGAGCAATATGATGTAACTGTGGACAAACAGGAAGTTTTTGAAATTATGATATTATCAAAGCCTTGAAGTGCAAGGATAAGAACTGTAGATCAGGGACAGAAGTTAGTTCATGGTGTTATTCCACAAGGTAAGCAATGCAGTCAGATGCTAGATTAGAAATATTTGATTAATTGCTTCAGAAACTGTAAGGGGCTAAAGTGTATTTACTCAAAAGTCTCATTTTCTGCTAAAGAAATCCAGCTCAAAGGACTTTATAGTTTTCATTATAAAATACATTAGAGCTAAATGTATAGTATACATTCCTTAAAATCAGACATTCCTCCAATTTTTAGTTTTTAATCATTTTTAACTCTTCATTCTTAATTTTTATTTTTTTTTAATAAAAGTGTTACCTCACNATTTTTAATTATTTTTAACTCTTCATTCTTAATTTTCAATTCTTCATTCTTAATTTTTTTTTTTTTTTTAATAAAAGTGTTACCTCACTTTTGAACCACTTGTTAATATAAGTTTGTTTATCCTTAAAGATTGAGTTAATGGAAAGTAAACACCAATAACAATTTTTTTTGATAGGCATAAATGAAAGGAGAATTCCACTGACAGATCTCTAAAGATTTGGATGACGCAATTGAAAGCAAAGTAAGATAAGACCAATATTAATTAATTTTGGAAATCTTTGCCAAATTTTTTTAATTTCTAATGGTTTTTTTTTCTTACCACTGTGGCAGAGCTGTACATCAGTATGGTATGAAGTCAGTCTGTGGGACTGAGCGTACAACTGATCCTTCAGTTTACCTAATAAAGAACTAGATAATATTATGCCTAAAATAAGACGTCATCTCTTTCAGCTTTCATGGGTTTTGTCTTTTTTCATTTAAATGTGGAAAAGTGACTTCAAAATAATAACAAAATATGAAATACACTTACAAAAATCTATTGCTTTCAAAACTTCTGAAATTATTTATTGAGTTGGACAAGTTTCCACTGAGATTAATTTTTCTTGACACTTCATTTTCTATTTTTTCCCACCTCTATCCATTTTTTCACTTCTTTTTTAGTTTGGTTAAATGATTGATTATGACTATTTGATATTATTTAAATTAACTATATTTGGGAAAATGTTAAACAATAACTTCTTTTGCAGTTTTATGAATTTTGTCCACCTGTGATAAATGTAGCAGATACAGTCCAAAACAGCAAAAGAAAACAAGAAGTTTCCCAAAGATACCAAATTACCTTAGAAATGTTTATTAATTGATCACCTGAGCTCTGCATATCTCTCTGAAAAAAAATTATGAATTGAGAAAGCTAGCAAAGATCAACAGTAATAGTCATCTTTTCTGAAAAGTAGCCAGCACTATATGGCTGAACTAATTTTTTTTTTTAAGAAAAACAAATCTGTATCTGTCTAATACTGCTGGTTAAGAATTTGATCAGAAAGCAAGCATATATAAGCTAGTCCAATCCTTTTCCTCTGAAAATTACAGAGGTATTCATGAGAGCTACACTTCATTAACAGAGAAAAATACTATTATCCGTTGTGAACACAATATAAACACAGCCCAGATTCTCTTGAATTCCAATTTAAAAAGAAAAAAAAAAGGAAGATGGAATGTTGCTGGTATGTTTGCTTTTTAAGTCTTTTTTTTTAACAGAATTGATAAGAACTTTCTTTTCATTGACTGCATTAAGATCAGACTAGTTCAAGGAATTCCTTACTCACAAGCCCAAAGTTATCTTTCCAGACCGCTCACAGAAAATAAGTGTCTTACCCTCTCTGTTTGCTTGTATCAGAGTATGTGAATGTTTCCACCATCCCTCTGCTCTTTAGATACTTTTTATATATACACCCACCTATGCCCATGTCTTCCCTTTTAAAGATATTCTACAAGACACAGCAAGAACTCAAAATCTCAGACACTGGTCTACAAACAGCTGAGTCCTTAGATACTGAAAAGGTAGCCTGTCATCATCCTTCATCTGCTCACATTGCAAAGCTTGAGATCACTCAGAAGCAACAGAAGCTGGAGTCAGTATCATATGTTAGGAGCATTTGTGCTTCAAAATTTTCTGGCAAACATTTCTTTCCTAATTGGGGAAATTGGAGTGGCCTTGTTTACTGACGAATCCAAATCATTCTCCGGGTTTTGTGTTTGGATGACATGTCATTGTTTCAGCCATCAGTTAAAGAACAATAAGTGCACTTGTTTCCACATTTTGACTGAGTGGGCAGCAGCTAACGTACCTATCAGCTTGAGTGCAGTCTGAAGACTTCTTAGATCAAAAATGCATTCACTAGCAGTCATTCAGCATCTAGCATAACATTCCATATTTTGCCACTAATGAGCTACAAACAAAATGTCATCTGTATTTGGCTGTAAAAGGTAAGAGTCACAGGAAATATCTGACAGAAGTGCAGACTCAAGCTGATGTAAGTGCTGGCTGAGGTAACTTGTTATGGGAAAAAGAGACCCAGAGGAGCACAAAGCATCGGGGGTGAAAATGAGTGACCATTGAAAAAGAAGCACCAGTCTGAGTCAGTCTGAGACCAAAGTGACATTTGAGATTGAAGTGACTTAATGGAAGCTAAATGGGCTCAGAAACCACAGCATGTTCAGCCAAAGACCTGTTGTCGAATGTTAACAAGTGCACCTTCTGCAGAAGCCATGGCACAGCCCAGAAGAGAAGCTGGGCTGACCAGCATGGTGGTTTCTTGTGTGACTTCCCTGTCCTTCATCAGGGCACAGTTTGATTCAGAAGAAAAGTCAAAGCTCAGAGATGATGGAATGGTTTGTGTTCTAAGGGGCCTTACAGATTACGTATTTCCAACCCCTCACAGTAAAGTCCAGCCAGGCCAGCACAGAGGTCCCAGGGGGCAGTTTGGTGATCATGGGGACACTGAGATTTGTGCTTCTGCTCACAGGTTTCATTTAAGGAGTGTGGACCCTCTAAGATATGGAGGGCACCTTCATGTTTTTGGGTTACCTTAAAATTTTTTTGCCTGTTGTGTGACCTGTGGTGACTTACTGCTGAACTTCAAGCAGGTTTATAACTGGCTTAGCAAGATTTTCAAAAAATTTGAAAACAGAACAACTTCATTCAGGCATGAATATATTATGTATTATGAATGAAGTTGCTTGAGACACACCTGAACATTTTTTTTTCCATATTTGAGTCAAAGTCAATAGTGCTGTTACATACTACATGAAAAATATTCAGTTTCTAATGGATTTCATGAACAGCCTTATTTTCAGCTGTAAAAACACAGCATACAAACAATCTGAACTGTATTCATGGTTGTTGATTGCTAAATCACTGTATAATACACGAAAAATTTTCAAAGCAAGCTACAAAATAGCAGGGAATAAATTGCAATTCCTGCCATAGGAAGATGAACAGAAATCTCTTCAACCAAGACTCAAAGCCAGACACTGTACTTCCTGTCTTTTAGATCTTCTAACATGTAAATCGACCATTACAAAGAGGATTAACCACTAGAAGTGTACGACTGAAGCCCAACATTCAGCCCTGCTCTTTATTCACCGCCAGAACAGACCAGGTGTCCAGAATCCTAATGCTGGCCTCTGCAGTTGGGATTTATATGATCTGCATACTAAGCACAAGTCACCATTGTATTCTGGCTTTAATTTATTGGTGGCCTTAACAACTGGCTATTTTACTGCTAATTGTACTTTAAATTGCTTGTACAAAATCAAACAGTACTTGGGACTCTAAACACGCACTTTCATGAAGTACAGTTATTTTTTTAAACTGCTTATTTTATCAAAGAATTAGATTTATGCTCAGGGAAATAAGGTTTTCTCNAGAGTACATACTGTAAAATAGGATGATAGTGTAAGAAAGCATCTTCAAAACTTGCCAGAATCTAATCACGGGTATTGCCCTCAGCCTTTGAGAATCTCCCCTTTTAGCATTTCTTGCAAAGAAAGGACTAGGTATTCTGACAAATTTAATTTTGGAAAATCTGTCTTATTTACCAAAAGTCACCACGTGACTTCAGTTTGTATTTTGAGGTATGTCTTGTTATGATGTCTGTGGAACAGAGCTGAGGGTTGGCAGGGAATGTGGAGTTCACCTTGCCTGACTGCATATGTGGGTGTTCCTATGTTACAGCCTAGCTCATATCTTCTAAGAAGTAATTTCCTCTTGGAGAAAACTAATTTAAACTACATGGCTTGCTAATTATTTTGGGATCTGTCTTGCTGAAATGCACTGTGAAATAATAATAGCTACCTTCTCTTCCTGAATCTCAGAGCGTTTTACAGATCTAGAAAAGATCTCTCTGCTTAGACCATATTTGTAGATTAAGAAACCCTCAGATTGAAAGGATTTAGGTCACACTAAGCCCCCTTGCAGAACTGGTAGCAAACATTGTATCTATCACTTCCACTCTGTGGTCCAATAACAAAATATTTTTTTCAGTAAAAATTGAGGGTTATCTTGATCTACACAAAATACAGGAATTGTCACATAACTCAGAAATAAGATCCACTCTACAGACCACAGGACTGCATGCCTACCCTTCCAGAATCTTCATTTTTCCACTTCAAAATACTGTCCAGGCAGAGTTGATGGAATACTTCTATTTCAATGTTTACCAGATGTGCAGTTGCCCATGATAAAAGTAAAATCTCTAATGTTACGAAACTCCAAGGTTGGAAAACTATAGTGATAACTATGGCAGCTATACAGTATACGCTGGGTTATGTGTGAGAAGTTATTTGGTCTGCTCTGTATTCAACATTGCCAAGCAAGCTTAAGCCCTTCTGCTCTCAGAACATTAAACAATTGTGTTTCCATCCCATGGAATACTGTCCTCATGTTGTCAGCCGTGGAAAACCCTGTGATGCTTCCAACAGCAGTAAAGTAGTTTAAAGTGCTTGGAATAAATGAATGAACAAAAGAAAGGCATACAGTACAATTCTCAGAAAAAAACCCAAACCAAACCAAAAAAACCACAAAACCCCCAAACTAAAACCAGAGTTTTTCTCAAATTCAGATCATAAAAGTAAAATCCTAGTTGCAAGTGCCACTTTTAAATTAAAAAAAAATAATTACAAAATATTTTAGAAGCATATTTTAATGAAATTCTTGAAAACAATAAACCTGAGTTGAAATCTACAAACTTGTGATGGGTTTTAGCAGTAGATTAAAGATTTCTGTGGAAGATGTAGAAAACAGAAGTGCCCTCTGCTTTTAACTCCCAGAACACACTGAAATCTTTGTTGTTTTCTTGAATGATTGCTCCCACTGCAGAATGCAGACCTGACTCTCAGCCCCATGGCCTGTGAAGAGGGCACAGTCATTTCATGATGAACAGCAACTTGGTGAAGAGTGCAAAGATGGTAACCAGGCTGGATGGTCTTTTCATACTTTTGCCTTTTAACCTTGACAAAGACACAGAGCTACTAAACTTATATTAAGAATAATGATCTAAATATTTTCATTGTTCAGGTGAGGGCAAGGCCTTGATGTTGTATTTCATTCAAGCAACATCACTGAGATCATGTGTGAGGTCAGCTCAGAGAAACTACTATGAGCTGAAATGCTAACTTAGCAGCAGCAAACACTTTTTCCAGGCTAAGACATACAACTGCTGAACCTATCAGAATAATTTGAGGCACCTGTTTACATTGCATTCTGACATAGGATGTGGTTAGTCTATCAACACCTACAGCATTTTCTCTGATCAGAAAGGTCTGAGCAGCCGCTCACTTTAAACTGTGGTGCTGGAAAATCAGTGTTAAGCTTTGTGAACATGAAACTGCTACATGCTTGACAAAAGCTATTTT
This sequence comes from Horornis vulcanius, assembly GCA_013401035.1. Lineage (NCBI taxonomy): Eukaryota > Metazoa > Chordata > Aves > Passeriformes > Scotocercidae > Horornis > Horornis vulcanius. Next base: position 22,758 of record VZUA01099743.1, read on the forward strand.
TTCTGCTACTCTGCTTTCAAAGCACAAACAATTTAACCCTCATTATTTACAAATTCTGACAAATGTAAAAACTGTACCAAAACTTTACTGGACTTTTAAGTATTCAAGATTCTTCATTATTTGTCATTAAACATGTGACAGAGGCTTGGCAGATCTCTGCTTTGTGCCCATATCTAGAGTTGAACTGAGACATAAATAATGACCTATGATTCTTTCCATTATGTTTAATGTATATTGTGTGTAACTAAAAATGAAGAAAAAAGCCTAGAACAGGGATAGAGTAATTCAACCTGATTGAAATATCATGACCTGAAAGACTGAAAGATTAGGAGTGCTTAATTTCAAAGGTCATTATTATGTATCATGTCTGATCATTGTATGTCAAGAATTTTGCCCATTATCAGCCTGTTCGACACATTTGAGAAAAAAAAAGATTGGATTATGACTTTTGCAGATTTACATGTATTTCTATTTTATGGTTTTGTCAATTTTCCTGTTCAGAGTCCCTTAGCTTCAGTCTGAAAACCTTTGAGGTAACTCAGATGGTGTGCTTGGATTACTTGCTAATAGTTCAAGCATCTAAGTCATGTAAAATTTCTGTCTTTTAATTCTAAAAGATACACATTTATCTGTCACTTCCCGTTGAAGGAGAACTAAGAGCTGTTCAAAGAATTGTGAGCAAAGGTGGAGAAGTTTCACTTCTATTTTGTTAAATAACAAGGCATAGAAATACTGTGTTGTTGAAACATTCCAAAATAGCTGTGAATGGTGCATATTTCTAAAAAACCTCACCTTAAAAAAAACCATCACGATTAGCATACACATCCTCTTACCTTCTGTTTACTGAAGTCAGTATTAGAAGAGGAATACCTTTATCCCATTATTTTTCCCTCTGTATAAATACTATTTTTGATATTTTATTTGATCATTTGAAACTTGCTCTTCCACTTACACAACAAAAACAATACTTGTGACATAAAATAACTGAAGCTGTCCATGGTAAAGATCATACAGAAATATTAAGAAACAATCAACCCAAAGTCCTGTTTTTTCTTCTCACTATGATTTCTCCATCTGGAAAATAAAGAAAAGAGAATGGGTTACTCTGTGAAATATTTTCATATTTGCAGGTGGGAATCTCTCCATAGGAACCAGGTACTTTTTATAATAACTGAAGTTAGCAATATTGAGTAAAATCTACATTTTGGGAAACTAGCTTACACACAGAATTTATGTAAATTTAGACACCCTTATAGAGATGTAGATTAAATCTGTAAGTATATGTTTATATTTCTTTTCATAGTCTGTCCAAACAACAGTACAACATATGAGTATTTGACAAACGCATGTTACAGAACTTTCTTTTTAGACTCTAATAGGAGACAGGATTCTGGATGTGTGATGATCAACATTAGATGGTCTGAAAAGACATACCTGAAAATTTGAAACCATAGGAAAATGTTCATGATAATCTGGATAATGCATGCAACTAGTATATACTTTTTTACCCTACACATCTTCTGACATCACTCTTGGCCTTTAGAATTGAAAATGAGGGCTTAATAAAAGTTTCCAGATTTCCATAGATAATGTTGTCTTTCAATGGACATGGGTTTAACTGTACCTAAAACATTCTAGGAAAACTCTTTTTATGTGTATTGGTTTTGGTAGCAGAGGGGACCTGCAGGGGTGGCTTCTGTGAGAAGCTGCCAGAAGCTTCTTCCATATCCAGCAGAGTCTCTGTCTCTGTCCAAAGATGGAAGTGCCACAGGTCAAGGCTGGGCTAATTAGAAATGGTGGTAATGTCTCTCTGGTAACATATTTAAGAAGAAATAAAACCAAAATTGTGGTACAGTTGTAATACTGAGCAGAGAAGTGTGGATGAGAATATGTGAGAGGAACAGTCCTGCAGACACAAGGTCAGTGAAGGAGGGGGAGGAAATGTTCCAGGCACTGAACTGAGATTCCCCTGCAGTCCCTGGTGCAGCCGATGGTGAGGCAGCTGTGCCCCTGCAGCACAGGGAGGTCCACAGGGATGCAAAGATGCACCTGCAGCCCCTGGATGTGCCCCACACCAGAGCAGGTGGGTGCCTGAGAGGAGCCTGTGAGCCTGTGGGACTCCTGTGGGAAGAGGGCCCTGCTCCCAGGCTGGAGCAGCCTGTCCTTGAAGGACTGCACCCATGGAAGAGTGACCCACTGCAGCAGTGTGAGGGCTGCTGTTGCCCACGGGAGGCACTCACGTTGCAGCAGTTTGCAGGGAGCTGCTGCCCTTGAGATGGAGCCATGCTGGAGAAGTTCATGCAGAACTGTCCCCCTGGGAGGGACTCTGTGCTGCAGAGGGGAATGACTCCTCTCCCTCAGCAGCGAGAGAAGCTCCGGGTGATGAACTGACCACAACCCCCATTCCCTGTCTCCTGGCACTGCTGGGGAAGGAGGTAGAGCTGGGAGGGAGGGAGGGAGGGATGGGCGAATGTGTTTTGAGGGTTTATTTGACTTCTCATTATCCTGGTCTGATTTTGTTCATAAAAATTCCCTTCATATCTCAAAGTTGATCCTGTTTTTCCTCTGATGGTATTTGATGAGTGATCTCTCCTGGTCCTTATCTCTCAACACATGACCATTAAATTTTGTCTCCCCTGTCCAGTTGTAAAGAGGAGTCAGTGAGTGGCTTGGGGTGTGGCAGAGCTGGCATCTGGCCAGCATCAACCCAAAACATTATGTCTTTTCCTTCATTAAATACCAAAACCCTTTATTTAGTTCAGCCTATCTTTTATGTAGGTCATGTCTGACCTACAGAATAAAATCCTGCTTTGCTATGGTAATGAAGTAATATTAACCTCTTCAGCAAAGTTTAAACAATGCAGTAATATCTCTTTGTATGAATGTTAATTTATGAATATTAATTTTAACATATCGTCATTCTTCAGGTTGTGAACATCGTGAATAACAGATTTTCTTAGGGATTGTTGCTATTTTTCTTTGGTATCTTGATTTTTACCTATTTGGACAAAAGAAATGAAGCATTACTTGGGTTGTAGGTAATTCAACCTACAACCTATAATAGGTCCATTATTTTGCATAATTCGTGTCTCCAGATTGGTGCTAATCCATGGATAGTGCCACAAGAAAGTGTGGCCTACAAAATCAGTGAATAAACCAGAAAAATCCATACCCTTTACTGGGCCTAGAAGCTTTAATTTCCATGAAGACTCAGCTGTGGGTTTGTTGCAGGTTTCAATTAGTTGGCTACTGTGCAGTTATGCTCCCGCAGGATCACATCTGGAACCAATATAAAAATCAAAACATTTTAATTCATTCACAAAGTTTCATCCACTCCACCTCTTTAAAGATGTCAAAACCACTACACTTGCCTTAAACATTTTTTTGCCATTCTATAAATTTGGTTTGGTCTATGCTTTTGGTTAACATGACCCATGCTGTGTTCTTTCTGAAAAATCAAGATTTTTTTTTTCCATTTGAGAAGGCAAATGCACCCATATTTCTGACTATATAGGTGAAGAACCAACAGCAAAAAAATGGTCAAGCATTTCCTGCAAGAATTACCTGTGAATTATAAGATAGTTACAGACTTCTTTGTTGTTTCTGATATTGACTGCTTGGTTGTTTATAAAACTACAGATTTCCCTGTTATTCTACATCCTTCTAATATTTCTTCACTAGAATAATTTTTATGTCTGGTTGACAAAATAAGGACTCATTTCTGGATGGATATCTCTTTTACAAAAATGCTTTTAGGAAGCTTTGTGAATGTTCTGGGACATATATCCTGGGAGAAAACTAATCTTCTTATTACTGGGGTTTTTTTTCAATTTTTTCTAATGAACAAAGGAAAAATATGTGTCATGTTCCTGTACAAGCAAACAGTACTTCATGACAAATTTTCAAACTACCTTCCATATATTATCTGTTGCATATTTTGTGATGTTTCTTTCATGCAAGCCTGCTTAGAAATACAGCACTTCCCTGCCATCTATTTTATGAGTGTGTTGTGCTAGTAAAACTTGGGAACAAACCTGAACAGAGAACAGCAACATGCTATCCAAAGTTGCCCTATGGCAGACCAACACTTATTATATAAAATTACGGCAGGAATTCAGCCAGTGGAGGTGGGTAGTCTGCAGCTTCTAAACACAACTGAAAAACCATAAAAGGCAGGCAGAATTAAAGAGGAAAATGAGAAAGGAATGCATCTTCCTTTTATGCTCTGAAGTACAACAAATACCAATAGAAGGGTGGGAATGTCCTCCAGTAGATTTTGCTTCACCGACATTTTAGCAAATGAGTAACAGTGACAAGTGTTAGCAGAATTTGTGTCCTCCAGCAGTACAAAATCAGTAATTTACATCTACTGCCTTCTAGTCATCTAAGTAATCAAAAATTGTATTAAAGGTGTTATATTAAATGTAAGTCACATGTGTCAGTTTTGGGCACCTCCCTGGTGGAGAAATTTTACAGAATTTTATATTGTTGCAGAAGACCTTGAAACCTTGGATATAAATTGATGAAGCAATGGACAAGCAAGGTCTACAGAAAGAGGAAACTGGTCTTTATTAGACCAACTAATAAAGTTGGAAAAAACAGGCATGTGTTATCCTTGCATGAACTTATTTTAAAATTATTTTTATAGAACTATATGTGTTTCAGCCTATTAAATTTGATTATTTTTTCCTTGTGGTTTCCCTTTTAAATAACTGTGCTTCTTGTGAGATCTTAGTTTCAAACTTAAATTCATTAAGGTTGCAAAAATCTTTCTGATAGAACTAGATGTGGAAAGTTCTGCCTGTGTTAAAATTCTCCAAATTTCTCTTTATAAAAGTATTAGTACTGGCAAGTCAGAGCATGCCTTCCATTTATTACCTGATTTTTTTGACTGTAACTTTGTTCCATGTGACATCAACCTTAATTCTGATTTTTTTTTAAATAATTTAATATTGTCATTTTAATTTCAATAGCAGGAGAAAAATTGACACCAGTGCAATCTCCATATGTGGAACTAGTACTTGAAATGATATTCAGATCAGTGGGAAAGATAGGATTACTTTCCCTTTTATCAATGGTATTTACTTCTGAGAGTCATAGCTCTTGTTCCTGGCATACTACAATGATTTGTGGTTTCTTTTAAAACACACTTCCATGCAGACATACTTTGCATTTTTGCTGGTAAAGCCAGCACAAAAATCCACATAGAGGAATTAAGATGCCTGGTTCACACATCTCTCCCATACCACAGAGGCCATCCAAAGCAATTCCACAGCTCCCTTCAGCCCCAGCAAGTCAGAAAGCTGAGGGAGGATGCATTGTGTCTATTTTTACTTTTTTTTTCTCTTTTTCTTTTTCTTTTTCTTTTTCTTTTTCTTTTTCTTTTTCTTTTTCTTTTTCTTTTTCTTTTTCTTTTTCTTCTTTTTCTTTTTCTTTTTCCAATGAACACTGCTTGTTTCATACTGAGTGTTATTATACTATGTTACATCTTTGATGCAATAAAACCCTGGGCATGATGTCCAGATAAATTACCAAGGAAGCCTATTTAGCTGGTTTTGTGTAGATAAAACCTGCAACTTCTGAATGTGAGCTTCAGAATTCTGAGGGAAAGGACAAAAATGGAAAAATCAATCATGGAAACATGCAAACTTATGCTATGCTCTTGCACAGCAAAAATGAAGAACAAAATCATGAAGAAGGTTCTAATAACTATTATTTTCCTGTGTGGTGCATTACAAACAGGCCCGAATGTAATTCCAGAGAAAGGCAACAGCAGAAACTGTGGGGGGTTTGTAAAATGACTGCAGCTTTGACTGCAATAAAGTGAGAAACATCACTTGTAACTGAATCCTGGTCAATGAAAACCTCTCTTTATTTTCATGTGCCACTTATGGATGGTAAGAACTCATAGTTTGGTTTTTGTTGGGTTTTTTTTGTTTTTGTTTTTTTATTTTATTTTAAATGTTCCCTTCACTCTCTGGTTGTGACAGGAACTGCCCACAGGGCTGCTGGTTATGTGCTCTACCTCTTCCAACTTCTGGTCATATAATTCACTTGTTTACAATTGCTATGGCAACACTGACTGCAATGGCAACACTTGGTAAACTGACACAAGAAAAAGGGAGAGGAGAGGAGTAGGAGTTAGCATTCAACTTTGGGCACTGCCACTCAGTCAGCAGCAGCACAAAAGCACGGCTGAGCCCATGGAAGAGAAAGGAGAGAAAAAAAGGCAAAAGCCCACTCTGCGGAGAGCAGAAAATGGTATTCCNTGCACTAAATTGCAGGAAGATGAAACATTTTTACTTCAGCTCACTTGTTGCAGGACCAGATTCCATTCCCCTTTCTCACTCAGTGAGGCTCAGGCCTCATTAAGGAAAAAAAAGATAGCAGAATGAATCAGACTATCCTGATTTACCCCATGAGGTTAAGTCTCCCACTTCCACAGAGCTCTTTTTAACC
>VZUA01099745.1:0-11742 GCA_013401035.1 Horornis vulcanius
CACCTCCCAGCTGACACCTACTGCTTGCGGAAGCTCTGCACAAGAGGACATTCCCCAAAGCAGCTCTTTTTATCCTGACCAAGTATTCCCCAAACTGGAGGAAGCTGAGCCAGTCTCATGCCCAGATGTGGCAAGAAGCTCTGTGGAATGGGAGCCTCATTTCCCGGGTACTGACAACCACAAGTGGAAAATTAAAGGGAAATGTACTTAACAGCTATCTCAAAACCTCCTTGAAGAGCTTTCAGTGATCACCTGTTGTGAACCCCAAGGACATCCACTAATGGTGTGCATTGCCTGAGAGGGCTGTGGGGGTGATAGAGCCCCAAAAGGTTACAACTGTGGATCCACTGCTTTTTTATACTTCAGTCCATCAGATTTACATCGCTTCCCATGAGCTTGGTTTATCTGGAACCCTGTATGGCTTGAGCCCATCTAGAAGAGAAATTCGGGGCTGGCACCACTTTGAATATTCGTGTGCAGAAGGCAGCAAACCCTTCTATTCCTGCTTGCATGGAGTCACTTAAGCTATTTTCTCTACATTTACACAGGGCCAGTCATGCCAGCATCCATTTGAGTGGGCTGCTTCTGTGAGCTGGGCAGGATTTAGCCCAGTGTGTGCGCCACAGTCAAAGTGTTGAAGTGGAAAATGGATATTAAGGAACTTCTCTTTGGCTAGGGTTTGACTTACAGAAACCTATAACAGTCTCATTCTTCAGATAAGTGCATTTCTCCAACTGCTATTACTCAAGAAAACAGGCTCCTTAGAAAGCTTTACAGCAGACACATTGCAATGTGACCTTGCACAACTTGGCAGTGAAGCTCTGCATGTTTTTATTGTATTTAAATAGCACCATTAGTTTTATTCATATGAGGAGGTTAAACTTTAGTTTCAGTGACATTCTAGCACTGCACGTGCACTGAGACCACATGTGTCCCTGAAGGCACAGGGTTTCTGAGGAGCAGAGGAAGGAAGGGGTGTGTGAGGAAGCAGGCGTAAGTTTCTGCACACACAAATGGGCATGATTTTTTTCCCAAGGATGTGTTCCCATCTCTGTGACACTATGGTCAACAACTGCCTGAATGTTCCTGTTAGGCACAGCCTCCTCAAGTATTTGTGAAAGAATGCTTCCCAAATGGAAGCTGACAAATTAATGAGAAATGCAAACGCGTCCTGGATGAAATGAGTGCAAACATAGAGCAGCACCTGTCTGGTGGATGAGGATGATTGACAGGAGAGCTGTGCTGAGCTTCTGTGGTATTTAGGGTGAGGAAAGTGATCAAAACATTACATTTCCATTTACCAGACCAAAACATTTCATTCTATTCCCACAACAGTTTTCTAAGGTAAACTTTCCCAAGAGATATAGTGAATTGTAAGGAAAAAAATTGGAAACTGCTATGATGAGTGACAGACATCTCAAAGGTGCTGTATGATGTCTCAGCAGCAAACACTTAGTCCACCTCATTGTGAGAACACTTTGAGTGTCTCAGGGAGTTCCCAGAAGAATACAAAGTTATGAGTCCCTTATGCTACATAGTTTTCTAAGTTAGCTTTAAACTAACACGGTATTGTATTATTAGTCAGGCAAAAATGAAGGGAGTAACACAAGCCAGTAAAGAAAAAATCCAGACATGCATATATATATCTCATATATACATATATCTTCCATTTGATTTAAATTGCCCTTACCCCATGACACAGGTGGCAAATCTTTCATCATTTGCCTCCTGTCTACATTTTATTTTAAGGACAGAAAGTCCAACGTACTGCCAGTTCACTCAGAAGCCTTGAGAGCTGGGAACAAAGAGATCGCCTCTTGTCCATGAGAAGGACAGATTGAGAAGTGAATGCCACTGTTTGGCAACAGCAGAAAACATGGAAACAAAAGAGTGAGGTGTCACATAAGGCCCACAAATGATAAAACAAAATTGTGTGAAGATTTCTTTGTATTAATTCCAAAACTAAGTTAAACTAGTTAATCTCACCAGGTTCTCTTACCCATGACAAGAGATAAGCTGCAAGATTTAAAAAAAAACAAAACTGTCATGCCTCCTCACTGCTGAACAGGAGGAATATGGATGACATCTTTGCTCTTTATTCTTTCCATCTTGGTCTGGTACCTAAAGCATGTCTCCATCACACACTCTCATTTGTTTCCATCACCTTTTGCTCTATTCACATCAAATACTTTTTTGTCATGAGAAAGATTGGGGGAGGGGAATTACCTGAAAGCGCTGGAAACATCAGTCTTACAAGTCAGAGCCACATATGTCCATAAGGACTCCAGGATTCAATAGAAGGCAAAGCATTTTAAATGAGCGGATTTTATTATTTATTCTTATAGAAAAAGAGGAAAAACTGAAAAAAAAAAAGAGATTGAAAGACTGATTTCATTGTAAATCAGTACAAACAGATGCAAAAACTGCTGTACTTGGATCAAGGGTGCATCTAACCCATAGTCAACCCAACAGTTTAATTTTCAAAACTTGGCTTTTAACAGTGGAGGCATGAGATCAAGCCAAGATACACTGCCAATAAAAGGCTGGAGCTCAAAGCCAGTGTTGAATTACAGAGCCCAGAAGGTTTACGGAAGTGTTTAGTGAAAATTGTTTGCAAATGGGTTTAGAAAAATTTTCTCCCTCCTGCTGGCTGCTTCAGAATCTGGCCCTGTCAGACTCACTGAAGAGCTCTTTTCCCATCGACCTGGGATTCATAGGATTTGCATGTGGGCAGGCAGGGTCTTAGTGCCTAAACCCATGTCCTCAAATTAAACTAGAGAATGTTTCTGGAAGATATGGTTAAATCAAAGCAAGTGTTCTCCAGCCAAAGGGACCACTGAGCCCTATCCAAGTATAGCTAAGATTAAATAGAAATCCCCCTGATGAAAATGAGGCTGCATGATCTAATGGTCCCTTCTGAACTGAAATATTCCACCAAAACTGGGCTATTTAGGGCTTTTTTCCCCATTTATCAGATGTATTGTTAATTGGAATAGTTCTACAAGTCATAGGAATAAACTCTGAACACAGAATTTTGCCCTGTGCAAAGCAGATTTGTATTTGATTTCACAGCTTTGTTCTTGTACCTGATATATTAAAAAAAATATCATGGGGCCTGCAGGAACTGTGCTGTTCAATGGACAGGAAATTTATACTTTTATACAGCTTTTTTGTCCCTGTACCCAGTGCAGTCATCACATACATCAGGACTTGCACAGGAATGCTTTTGACAGTACCTCTGCTCCAGAAGGGCCCTGGAATGAGGTTGCTGTTTGTAAGTGTAGAGTGCCAGTTCTTTTTTGGGCATATGAGTATACAAATACCCAGGAAGATAAGCAGCTCCTAGGGGCCACAGGGAAACATATTTTCATTTCATTGAGATGCACTGATTTGTATTCCTTTGGTCAGTAGTTCAGGAAGGTGCCTTTTAGTAAAACTAAATATGTTTGGCTTATGATACAGATCTATAGGTCTGCATCTACAGATTCATGATTGCTGCCCTCTGGTTTCTAGTTAGTTTTTTGTTCTGTGGTTGTTCTGTTATTTTGGTTGTTTTGGTGAAGTGGGGATTTTTTCACTTGGAATTTTGTTTTTGAGATTTCTTACTCTCTTTATACTTACTGAGCTCATTTATTTATTTAAACTTGGAGAAATACAATAAAAAAACCTCGACCTACTCCTGCCCTCTAAAGAAAGACCCAAGTTTGGTGCTGTGTCTAACATTCATAAGAGCCCATTCACTGTGTTGTGGAGGTAGAGATTTTATTAACCATGGATGGGGTACCTTCTGCCAGAAGTCCTTAGGGAATCTCTCAGATGTGCTGACATAACTCAGATCAAGAGTTGGCTATAAGAATTTTTTAAAATAACCCTGGGGACTTTCTGAAATATTCAGCTGATTGAGCAGGTATTGTTTACTCTTTATTTTTCTGTATTTGTTCTGTTAGAACTATTAAGCATCCATTTGTTTCTCAGCATGAATTCCCCAGGATCCAAATTAGTAGAGGACGTTGCTGAACAAATAACGCAATGAGATTTCTAGGTTTCTCTTATTAAAGCGTGGTTGGTCCCAGACATGTAAAATTCATTCTTACTTGTGTCCTTGGAAAAGTATAAGGAGATGTGTTTCAAGCACTCTACAAGTGTGAGCTACCAGGGTCTAATCTGATTATTTCCTCTTTTTTTTCCTGAAATTCTCCACTTGGCACCAAATCAGTAAAGAGTGTTACAGATTTTTTTGATCTGAGTTACAGATATTTGCAGTTCTTAAACCAGACCAAGTGCTACCTAGGCTGGTGGCACTGAGCAATCAGCCTGGTCTGCATTGCTTTGAGGGACGGAAACCACTGAACACTTTATTTCATACTCAGCCAGGTGTGCAAAACAGGTTCTGTAAATTTTGTGGTATTCACCCAAAGTGTCATCAAAGTACCTTGAGCTTTTCACACTGACCAAAATCTAAAAGGTCCTCCTAGGAGCTCAGTCAAGAGTTTGGAGGGGTGAAAGGTGAGCACTAGAGCTGCAGACTTCTACTGCAGTCCCAGAAAAGCCATATGACTACTAAATCTCACTGTTACGTCACAAAAACTTTACCATCCTCTGACCCTGGACACGACGAAAAATAAATCAGAATTGTGCACTCTCAGGACCAGGCAACAGTAGTAGTCTTTGAAAATCAAACATCACCACCCGGAGCCACACTGCTTAAATACATCCTGTTGATCAATGTGTGGTGGCACAGATCTCTCCACGTCCTTCAGCTTGCCTGTGTGATGCTCAGATCCCTTTGGCAGCAGGCTGAGCCTCTGCTCTGAGATTATAGAAAGATGCAAAGAAGTAAAAATTATTCACCTTCCTCTCCAGGAAACCAGTTCTTACTGAAGAGGAAAATTCAAGTCGAGAGCACCCTTCCAAGAGAGTAAGCAATACTGAGCTCTGTTGGGCAATCTCTTAAGCTGAAACCTTTTAGTCTAACAAAGAATAAATAAGACTGTCCCAGCAACACTCCATCTGTTTAAAGCCAGCTGTGCACCTAAGTACTTTCCTAAATAATGGATCTTAAGGAGGCTGATAATGGCAGAAAGAGCCACAGACTGATCACAAGCATGTTCTGCTAACACAGTATTTCTTCTCTCCTTGAATAAAGGAATGTTTGTTATTAAATGAAAGTTATGTCTAAATTTCAGTGATGAGCTGAGCAGCTGCCTGCTGTTTTACACTGGAAAACACACTGCATGCTTACTTACCTGCAGTACTGTTCTCTCTAATTGATTCTTTCCTAAAGGTATTTCCCACTACTCCACCTCCTTCCTTTGCTCTGATTAACAATTGTAGCATGATCTCATCAGGCCTCGACAAGTATTGATGGGCCACAGTATCATGAGGCTAATAAAGTGTGTTACCCAGTATTTTCTGGTGACACATAAAAACTCCCTTATGAAAGACACAGGAGACAGCATATAATATAAATGCTTTTTTAGCAACAGAAGAGTACTGTGAACTGTGCAGCACTGGGCATAAATTTGTTTTTTAATAGAGCTCTCTTGGGCAGCACTGCCCAGCTGTGTGATGGGGCGAGGGTAATAGGGACCCCACTTTGATGCAGCCAGGGCAGAGGGGATGAGGTCAGGCAGGACACCAGGGACTTTGAGGGAAAGCAAAACCCCCAGGCAGCCTCCCTGAGAGCTGCCCTAGCACCTGAGCAAAGTCCTCTGAGGACAGCAGATGTATAGGATGTTGTGTGCGCTACCTCCACTTGCTGTTCCTGTTTTCTTTCTTGTGTTGACCTTTTTATCCGCATTGCCCCATTAATATAAGAACATCATTAGAGCACAGTATTAAACATTCGCTGTGCAAGACCATTCCTTTAAAAAGGATGAGTGGAAGCATACACCAGCGATTTTGTTCCTCCTCCTGTTTACAGTTATTCCCTGAGCATTTGTCAAACATTAAACAAAAAGAGTAAAAAGGCTAAATTATTTTCCTCTCTCTGTCATGTCATGACACAGGTGTTAAGCCCAACAAAACCACATGAGATGAGCACAACTTTGTCAGTTCAAGGCCAAAGCCAGGACTTGTTCCCAGCTCTCCCCTCGCCTGCACACCTCTCTGGACTCTTAGCTGCTCTAGGGCTGGTGAATGCTGGTTCCCACCATGGGGCAGGGTGATGGGACAGCCCTCCCAAAGACCAGGCGAGTACTTGGCATTTCTACAACCACCCTGTTTGCCCCAGCCTCCCTGGGGCACTGTGCTTACCAGTGGTGTACTCATGGAATCCTGAGAGAAACTGGGTGAACAACTCTCTCCACATGCTCAGCTCAGGATAAGCCTCACAGACACCCTTTGCAGGTAACCCCCAGACTCAACTCTCCCCTTTATTCATTTGCCAGTAAAATGATGGCTTCTTATTTTTAAAAAAGGGTAGATCCTGAAATTCCCATTGTTAAGTGTCATCACAAGGTTAGCAAATCTGGGGCTTGCCAGGGCCATTCTTTTAATGGAAAAAAAAGGAGAATGAAAAAAGTCCAGCAAGTGGTGCAGCAACAAAGAAAATCCCTTTTTGATCTATCAAGCCTTTTTTCTCCAGTCTCTGTGAATGCCTCACCTCCTGCACAGTCTCTGAATATAAACTTTACCCAGCACACTCAGGGTAATCTTTTCACATCATAAAATTTATAATCCTCTTAAAGTGGTTTTGCAGGGTTTGAGGTATGATGCACTTATCAAATAACTGAAACAAATAAATCAGCTTATTTAGGCTGTGGTCAGTGCATGTGTAGCTCTGTGCGCGCAGGGAGGAAGCCAGTGCCATACCAGCATTTGTATACATTAGCAACAAAGCTGTCTGTGACAAGCTGTCCTCTGCACAACTAAATATTTAGTTGCGTATCATAAGTAACTTCTTAAGTGATTAAAGGGAGAGGGTGCTCTCTGTCCGTGCTGGCGCGGGCGAGCCGCCGGCAGGATGGGGAGCGGAGCCCTCGGCGCGGCTTTGGCACACCCCGCGCAGCCCCCGGCGGGTTCTCCAGCGGGGACAGTCCCGGCTCCGGCCAGGGGCGCACGGCCTCAGACACGCTCCTCTGTCACCCTTCCCTGCCCCGAAACTGGCCCTAAACAGGCTCCAAGTGGATTTCTTGCATATTTGTACACAGTTCAAGTTTTCAAATATTTGTTNCAATTTAACTTCATACAACAAGCTAGGAAAGCCACCCTAAACTTGGTCCCAGTATGTTTTGCTATGTGTGCAATAAATTCTTTCTTCAGATGGCTCAAGCACCATCACAGCAGCTCTCACTTAAAATGTTGTGATTGTTGGGATATAAGACACAATTTTAACAGAATATCTTGAATTTGATACTTCACCTAGGGAAAAAGAGAAGAAAGTCAGAGTCAAGGGCTGATTTTTCTATGTGTTTCTCCTCTTCCAGCTGCTTCCTGCCCCTTCTCTGCTTCTCCCCTTCAGAAGATACTCCAGCTTTTACTTACCCTGAAGAGGAAAACTCCAGAGTCAATTTAAACTATTTTTAGAATTTTGGATGCCTCTTCTTTTTCACTATGTGCCAAGTGCAGGCAAAGAGCTGACCAGATCAGGACATGTAGATCCATCCCATGTGGATGAAATCAGGGGGGGTCTGATGGTGGTAATCTGCATTCCTCTGGATATGGGAGTGCCTAATGTGCCCGACACATTATCTTGTCTCCAAACTGCCCCTTGTCTTCCCATCCCTCCCTCAGGTGCCTTGGCCAGAAAGGATGCTCCTGCTCTGCCAGGGCTGTCCTGGGCACCCAGGCGTTGTGCAAGAGCTGCTGCAGGGTTTGGGAACAGCTCTCAGAGGAAGATCAGTGGCCCAGCCCTCCCTATTTCTTGTAGAGTTGTTTGTTTACACCCAGATGCTGGAAATACAAAACAGTTTTAGCTACCAAAACAAGAAAAATTAACTACAAGAGTTTGTTCTGCTGTTGATGGCATGGAAGAATTTTTAAGACCTTGCTTTCACAAAACATTTCTCAGAGATTTTGTTACTGGCATCTGGGAGATCAGCACAAGGAGGACAGCAACACCATCATCTTCTGCCCCGATTCCCACTCCCACAAGGGTCCAAGCTGGCCAGCAATAAACCTCGGGGGGAGATCGGGGCGAAGACAAAGATGAAAGACAAAAGGTGCTCTCAAGTCCTCAGGCACAGCCCCACAGTTTAATGCAGAACCTACTCCATCACGTCCTGCAGGCTCAAGAGATCAAATCACCTGCCAGGCTAGGTTTTAAGCCCTTGGCAAAGGAGGGGGGGCAGGGAAGGGGGTGTGTTAGCCAAGGGGGGGCAGACCCCAGGAAAGGTGAGGCATAGGTGGTGTCAGGTTAAGGGAATGCAAGGGCTTTTGGGAAAGTCCAGCAAACATTTTCTGTGAGTATATAACAGAAACACCCAGCGCAATATAACAACGTGGACTAGCTACTTCAGTGCAATTCAACAATCTTCTTTTCTAGAACATGTTGGGTTAATAAGAAAATTAAAGCTCAAGTAAATATTCACCAGAAAGTAATTTCAGTCTGTCATGAAAATAATCTACATTTATAAGTTATCTAAAGTAAAGTGAGCCATATTAGCCTCCAGCAGCTCTGAAACCATTATGAATTATTGAATAAGTAATCTTTTTTTTATAGTTATTGACATAATAAATATATTTGCTTGAAAACATCCGAAGCTGCATAGGCATAGAAGTATTTATGAGCCTGTGCTCTTTACAGCACTGTTTTACAAGGTGCTGTCAACTGTGGAGGAGAAGCAGGATGAAGAAGGTTTCACCTCTGATGTTTTTGTCAGGAGATACAGTGCTTCAGTCAGCCCCATCTCTGCATGCCCTCATCATCATGGACCACAAAATAAATAAAAATATCTTGGTGAAAATGCTGTGACTTGATTTTTTTTTAAATGGTTAATTCCGTAGTAACTAAAAAAAGACCTGTAGACCTGCAATACTGCTACAGTATTAACATAGAGCAGCTTAATTAACATTAATTTAGTAACAGAGAGAGCTCAAATGAACATTAATTTGGTAACAGAGAGCAGGCTTTAAATTGCCACCAGATCGTCTCTGGAGGAAATGAAAAATTCATGGGGTTTCAGGCCCAAATGCTCAACTGTCAAAGTGCTGGGAGATTTGTTAAGCCGAGTTGAAAATCTTTGCATGCAGCACCTGGGGAGAAGGACAATGCCTGCAGCCACACCAGAAGCTGCCACCACCATAAACACTTTGCCAAGGGTTGGACCTACTGTCCCACAGAACACAGAATCTCCTCCACTGAGGAAGATCTGCTGGAATGACACTGAGATGCAAAGTAGAAGGTGCTGTGCTGGGAATTGTGGAGTGCCAGAGCATGACCACACACCACAGGAGGTTCACCAGTCCTGCCGGGGATGTCATGGCTAAATCCTGTCCTTGTGACTGCTTGGGCACTCCTGGGGACAAACACTGGCATCTTCTGGGACATCACAGGCTTTCCTCTGGAATACTACAGGGTGCAAAGCACTTGCGGGAAATATCTCCTTCTGCAATAAAATCTGCATTATATTTTTTGCCTGTCTCCTTTAGGCAGTAAATGTATCATCAGTGGCTCTTAAATTTCCTGAAGTAAAAAAATTAACAACTACTAGCCATGAAATCACAGAAGTGCTTGCTCCTGTGAGAAAAAAAACCAACCAACCAACCAAACAACAAGAAAAACAAACAAACAAACAAACAAAACAAAAAACCAACAACAACAACAAAAAACCCAAAAACAAACAAACAAACAAAACCCCAAAAAAACCACCAAAAAACCAAACCAACCCAGCAGCACATTTTAAAGAGCGCTTGCTCCTGGAATGCAAGGCCAGACAAAGATTTAGCCTCTTTTTTTTAATTTAAGTCTGGTGGAACATCATGTCAAACCTCAGACACTCGCAACAAATCAGTCTTTATTCAAATGTGAAAATTTAGGCATAAAAATTGCTGGCTGCTTAGCTCTCAAAACAATGTCACATTACAAGAAATGTGATATTTTGAAGAGAAACAGGAAAAAATTTATCAAAGTTTTTGTTATTATTGCATTATCCTCCTGCTTGATCTACTAGCTATAGATACTTGGTGTCTGCTTAAGTGCTTTCCATTCTTCCCATAAGCAAATTCTGGTTGAACACTATATATCATCTTGCTCTTGATCACTGCTAGTCTCAGTACCTCATTACAGCAGACCACTTTTTGAAACTGAGCTATAGCCCAGATAAATGATTGTATAAAGTTTTAAATAAACATACAACATTTATGTTATGTTGTTTCTCAGGGATGATTTATAGTCATTTTCTTCATCCAGTCCTGAGCTCTGGACATAAAAGACACTGAGCTCTCTGCTGTTTATCCAAGCTAAATCCTCTGTTTGTTCTGCGTAAGCGTTCTTGATTCTATAATATATTGCAGGCTTTAGCTTCAGGTTTATTCCCTCTGGGATGGTGGAATTAGATACATTAACTGAGAAAGATAAGGTAGGGACATTGTAGCTTAATTCCCATTAAAATAGATACTGTGATAAAAATAGAGCTATAAAAGGGAGTCAAGGTTGGGATATTTTAAAAATATGTATTGATAAGATTTACATGAATAAATGCAAGATTTGAGAAATCTCTGTAAGAAAACTCCCAAATGATGGTTGGATTTGGTTTAGTTGGGTGTTTTTGTTTTTTTTTTCATAAGAAGAGAATTAAAAATGGAAGATATTGTGAATCAGATTACATGTTGCCTCTTGTGTCCCCAAAGAGAATTTCGTTTCTTACTAAAATGACTTTATGTAATCTGGCTGCTGAGCTATTGAAGTTCTGCTCTGTGCTACAGAAGAAAATCAAGAAAGCACCATGAGAAAAAGCAAGTTTCTCTACCTTAAAAAAACCACTACAAACCTATGTGGAGTCTTTTTACTATGCTCCTTCTTTTATCAGCATATTTAAACATACACAACGCACACAAACACACACACACACATATATACACATATATATGTGTATATATACATGCAAAGCTTTATTCAAGCCACATAGGGTAGTCAATTTTCTTCATACTGCTATTCTTCATTGCAGTCCTTGTTCCTGTGTTAAAAAAGTAAACACCACTAAATGCCTGCTTTCTCCTCTTGTAAGCATAGAACTCATTTTGAGCTAAGCACACTAAAAGTTGCTCTGTATTTTGTCTCAGTATTAATTCTTACATTTTTGTGTAAAAAAAAAAAAAAAGTGTTAGCATTTAAAGACCTCAAGCCTACAACAGTGGGAAGATTTTAAGAATGTTAAGATTTTAAGAAGTCTTTAATGTGACATACTCTATACCATCTCTTAGTGCAGTATAGAAGTTAGTTAAGGTTTTAAAAGCACTAGATGGACTTTCATTTTTTTTCTAAGTCAGGATTAACTGATGTGTAGCAACAGACTAGGTGCTTTCACTGCCAAAAACTATCTAATTTAAAGTTTGAATTTGGCAGTACTAACAGCAGCCCTGCCTGCACTCATACAAGCTTGTTATTTTGTGGTACACAAGTTAGCATGCTGTCTGTGCTCTGTAAAAAATTGCATTCCATAAAGCATGAAATGCCTTTTTATCTGAAACTTGAGTGGAAAAACAAGCAGCAATCAAATTAAACACATGGGCAGGCTTTTCCCTCTTTTGTTGTTGTTTTATTCTACAAGCATTCATTTTAGCTAAGATATTCTACTTTTA
>VZUA01099746.1:1210-27665 GCA_013401035.1 Horornis vulcanius
ATTGGGTAGAAACCTGTCCCCAAGGACATCCATGGCATTTTTAATGTCAAAATTAATAGGGGAAAGATTTTATTTGATGGGTTTAATTTTTAATTTAATGTAAAGGGCCAGAGCTCAAATTGTTCTTTACTCACCAGAAATGAGTAATACTGAGTTTGAAGTAGCACTAGATAACCAAATTACACATGCAAATAAAAACATTATGATGGACTGCAGCAGTGTAAGTGAAAAATATTATTTACCTTCCAAGGGAAAAGAAATAGTTTTTAAATGAACCTTTAACTTAATTTATCCCCTTAGAATTATTAGCTTAAGAGAAAAACTTATTACCCCTTGGAAGATAAACCCGTAATGGAGACTTCTCAGGTATCCCTCACAAAAATATTCAAAATAGATGTGAACACACACTCTAGTTTTTCCATAAACGTCAACATTTATTTCTGGTAAAAATTGTCCCTAGCTTTATCTCTGCCAGTTGGTATCACCTCAGACCAATAAATCTATGCAGGAGACCATAACTACTTACTACTCTCATTGGATTAGCAATGATTACAAGTGACTGCTCCACAGATACACTGGATGAAGTCCAAACTCTTTCCACACAGCATGTATCCCTCCCACCACTGCAGAATCCCCCAGGAGATATTTTCCTGCTCTCAGGCAGTACAGTTGTTCCTGGTAAACCATGAAAGCACAAGGTCTGCCCCTGCCCTCAGGTCAAAGTGACCACCAAGCATTTGTTAGCAATGAGTTGTCCCATTTTCAGAAGGTCCACCTTACATCCTACGTTGTCTGTCTACATAAATCTACCTGGACAACAGACAGCAATCACATATACTAATTATACAGACCAGAAGCTGAGATAATTTAACACAGCTTCTTCAGAATGCCCCTAGAAGAGACAGAAGAACTGCCCTGCCCGTTTCCCAAATGGGAAGCAGTCAGTATGTACCAATACCAAGGAGATCTTTTATTGTAAGTGTGATGAATGGTAGCCACAGCCAAAGAAGCAGTGTCATATGGAGAAAATACTTTGCTAAAAAAGAAAGCACTAATTTCACCCTGGGACTGCACTAAGCAGACAGGGTCCTGCAAAGCAGACAGTCCAAGCACAGGGAAGCAGAGGGTAATACAAAAGGAATTCACTTCCTAAAGAAGACAATATTGGCAGTGGTGGGCTCAAGGCCAAAACAAATAGAGATGTGTTGATTTTACAACTGCCCACAGGCTTATTTTGTTGTGGGAGAAGAGAGTCTTAGAAACCTTGAGCTATTTTCCATTGCAGGAAGCCCCTGGTGATGATGAGAATGCACAAACTGCCCAGTGTTTCCCTGGGAGTGAATTGTCCCTAGGTTGCATCAGGTGTGCATTAGTCTGCTGGCACAAGGATCCTTTGAACCAAGACAGAGGATCTGAGAGGAAGGAGCAGGCTAGAAAGATGAAAGCAAGAACAATTTCATGTGAATGTGGAGAAGGACAAAAAGGAGCAAAACCCACTTGACATGAACTACAGTGCCCCTAAGTGAAAGCCTACCCCTACCTCAGGAGTATAGAAAAGTAGCCATGACAACACAAAGCAGTCAGATTCACAAACATCTCTTCAATTGGTCAGAAGCAAGGAATGTTCAAGGGAATCCCAGGAAAATGTGCTACTGGTGAAAAAAAATAGTTTTTTTCTGTGGCAAAGGAGTAACCTCAAAAGAAAAAAGAGAGTGGGAAGCCACAGTGGTAACTGTGCCTAAATAGCAGTTTCATTGTAATGTCTGGGAATCCTGCCTCAGTGAAGTAACAATGTGTTTGGTGATCCTGAAGCAGTTCTCTAAACATGCTCTAGCAGCGATGCATTTGCACTGTTCAAGTTTGTGCTGAAGACAGTTAATTCATATAGATGGAAAAAGTCAGATGGATGGATTGACCTTGGAACTTGGCCCAGAGGTTATTCTTAGTCTCCACAAGAAAAGCACTGTTCATTATTACATAGCAAAGCCTGAGAAATGAGCAGGAGAAACCCGGGGATATGTGGGTGATTTTCTTGGGAGTTCTGTTCTCTTAAAGCCACTTCAAAATTCGAATTAAGTAGTTTCTCCCTTTGCTACAAACAGTCCCCAAGCTCCATAGGGGCATGAAATAGCATCCAGAACTTTTCCCAACATGTTGCTGAATGGATGGAGAAGTCAGGAATGTTTTGAGAACAAGCTCCAGGTAAAATCTTGACAGATTCAAGGAGGGCTAAGGTCTGGTCTTGTAGTGCCTTCCACTTGGAAGTGGCTCTCCTGTCCTAAGACCTTCAGTGAAGGACAAATGCGGCAAGGAGAACTTGCCCTTGGAGCCAGATAAACCTGCTCACTCCTTTCCACAGGATGAAGTGTTTCTGAAGATGCATTCCTATGTCCTCAGTAACAGTGGCCAGTTGGTCATCTGAAAGGTGGGAAGAAGCTATCACCTAGACTGCTGTTACTGGAGTTATCCTGACATGGATATCGGATGTTGCCATGAATGTGAAGACACCAATGAGCAATGGTGCTCACCTTTCAATCCCTGTGCTGGCATATCTGTTGAAAAAATGCTTCAGTCTATGGACTTGAGCCTGAGCTGAGTCAGTGAGTATCTTCACTACAGTTGGGCCCATGTAGATGCTGCCTTGAAACCCTTCTCAAGCCCATTTGAAGACCTCAGGCCTGAACTTTGTGGGCACTGTGTTTATAACTGGTGTTTTAAATGCTGTACTCTGTGCCCTGGGTGGGCAGCCCACTTGCTTTCCAGCAAAGATTCAGGGAAAATCCCTGGTATATCTGCACCTGGATTCCAGAATGGGCTCCAAAGGACTCTCAGGGTGGGGATGCAACACAGCACCAGCAGCTGTGATTTAACAGCTCTTGCCTGATCTGTCCATCCAGCCTAATCCATCCTTGCTCCCCGTGGCCCTTCAACTAAGAGCCACCCTTTCCAAAAGGGATGCTAACTGCTCGAGACTGATCTCCTTCCTAGGCTCCTTCTGCATCTGCTCTCCCCCAGGCAGCAGACCCAACACCTGGGTGATGAACCTGAAGACACACACCTGCACCACGGTGGGTGGTCAAGACAAAAACCCCTACAGTGGGTGAGCAGCCAAGCTCACGTCCATCCCAAGCAAGAGTCCTGTCACCTGCTGACAAGTGACACACTAGAAAATGTAGAAACCTCTGCTGCCTTTCCCCCCTCCGAGTCCAGCATAAATCATAAATCAAAAGGCAAAAGAGGTAGAAGCCAGTTAGCTTTTCCTCTTTGCTCACTCACCTGTTCCCTGTCCTTGTTCTCTTGCCAGAATGGAAAGCACAGGTTCCACAGGCCCAGGGAGTTTTCTCTCGTCTTGTCCAGCTCAGCTGGAAGCAGAAGGGCCTAATGCATAAAAAAACCTATAAAACCTAGTCTGGTGAGACCTCCTCTGGGAAATGCAAAGTTCAAGACATTATCTGAATTTGGTGGCTTTCCTCCAGCTGCCCACGGTTTTCTTGGAGCAAGAGTGAACTTGGAACCTGCCCCAGCTGGAATCCAGGATCCACTCTTCCATGTGTGAGGCTCCCAAAAACAAAGGGTCAGGTCCTGTAAGCTATAGAAAGCCTTCTCTTCAAGTCACTGAGAAAAAAAAAAATTAAAAATCAATTCATTGAAAATACAAGACCAAGCATGTTTTCTAGCATTTTTATGCCCGGTACTGTGCAATACACCTTCTGCAAGTACATTTTAACCATGCCTCTCTTGATGCTGCCTTGCACCCCCTCTGGCTTGTATTTAACTTTCCTCAACAGATCATACTCAGCTTTGGACACAATAAAACAAATCAGTTTCTTCCTTTCTATTTGTGCATGTCATTAACATTAAACACATGCTGCAATGACAGTGGAATTGATGGCTGAATTGGATGTATTTTAATTTAAGTAATATTTCCATTAACCTAAAAGCTCTCCCTTAAAAGTCTGCACAATTTATTTATTGGAAAAATTCCAGAATAATTCTACTGAAAATTCTTCTCTGAATGATAACATGTCAGACTTTTAAAGCTCTCTTCTGGCAGCTTTTCTTTTTGCCTTTGAACACTGCTGACATAAGAATACATTTCTCACAAGTCTGATGTGTATTGAAGAGAAAGAGAAAAGAAAAAGAGAGACTGCTGCAGAAATCACAGTAGGTGTAAAATGCCACAGCCCCAGATCTGTCCCCTTGGCTGGGGAAGTGCACCCCAGATTTGTTCCTCGTTTATGTTAGGTTATGGAAAATGCAGAGGATTAAAAAGGCAGATGGAAGCAGATGCCATGCAGGCAGAGACAGCTACAAGCCAATCTCCATCCGAGAGCACAGAGGCACTGCACTCAGCAAAAGAATGTTTGGAGGCAAAGCTAGGCTGTGGCAGCTGGGGCAGGGACAGAGAGGTGCAGCTGCACTAGAGGAGGCGGAGGAGCAGGCAGCATTCCCGAGCTCAGGAAACAGCAAAATCCACCGTGCAAAACAAGTAAAAGCTGGACTGTCCTCCCACCCCCGTGTTTGTGCTCCCTGGCTTCAGAGTACAGGGGAACGGGATGGGGTCAGAGCTGCCTCAAAGCCAGAACTCCCTGCCTGTAGAGAGAGATTGCTGCAGGTTTGCCCCTTTTCCTGCTGCCCACAAAGGGCACGGCTCTGACTGTGTCTCCTCCAAAAATGTGCAGTCAAGGGCACACAAACACACATCTACGTGTGCTTTTCTGTGGGCCAACAAACACATGCAGTCTTCTGTCCAGATTTCTTTCAGGCAGGAGAGGGAAAATCAGAGACACGTGACTGCTGTTGTCATGTCACTTTGTGCTCCAGTGATCGATGTATGCAATCCCTAGCAACACCAATTAAGCAATATTAAGTGCCTAAATAGGACAGCATGGAGCTTCTGCCCAGGGAGCACAGCCCTGGATTTGGGATGCCACAGGTCAGTCCAGGCACATTTGTCCAGCCTTTGCTTTCCCCAGCCTGGGGAGGAGGTGGTTGGGCAAATACAGGGGAGCTGTGGGTGTGTGAGGATGACTACTTCTCTCGTAAACAACAGCAGGCTTCTGACAGGCATCAGCACAGAGCCCTGGGAGCCAGCACAGGTGAGAGAAACCCGGGGGCAGACCCCCTGGTCTTCTCTCATCCCTGTGGTACCCATCTACCAAAGCCAGGCAGCCCCCAGGCACAGCCAAGGCTGTGTGTGTGAAAATCAGGCACAACAGCCCAGCACCACCCCAGGGCCAGACCAGTACAGCCAAACCCTGCACCTTGATGCAGCTCCTTGGGGGAGTTCAGATCCACTCTCAGCACCTTGAGAAGCCACCTTGCCTGCTCTGGCCAGCACAGGTGGATGCCCCACAGCATAGCAAGTGTTCTCCTGGGCTGTGTACAAGCCGTGTAGAAAAAGGGACTGCACTGAGATCCTAGAACCTGGGGGCAGCGCTGCTCTCTTCTCTCCCTGGTACAGACCCAGATCATTGCAGCAGCAATGAGGTCTGGATCAGAATGCAGCAGCATTCCCTTCCTCCCCTCCATCCACTGCCAAAACACCCTTGGCTGTACCCCACACCCCTGCACTGCAGCCAGCTGACTATTCATTTTGATTTCAGGTAATTGTCAACAAGAGATCAGAAATTAATTGTACAGAGAAGCAACACCTCAGGAAAGCAGAAGTTGCTTAGGATTTGGATATACTTTCTCCTGTCTCCACCCATGGGTTGTGCCTCCAAGACAGGCGTGTTTCTCAAGCAGTGGAGGTGGAGCTGTTCCAGCAGCAGGTGTCCAGCAGCTGGAAGACTTTCCACCCAACTGTCTAGCTCAGTTGTGAGAACAACACTCCAATCAGCTCTGTACGGGGCCAAACAAAACCCATTTCTCTTCCTTGCCAACAGGGGATTTCTTCTGGAAGATGACACTGACCCCACAGTTTCACAGTACTCGCATGTGGATGTGAGCGGAAAAGAGAGTGCTCCCTTCCAGCCACAGCCCTGCAAGGTCTGCCTTTCTCCAGGGTTAGGGAGGGTCAGGAAGGGCAGCCAGCTCTTTGTGTGTGGCCTGAGCCTGGTTAGCATCTTTCACTCTTCATTGCTCAGCCATGAATCCCATCTGCACTGGCTCTAGATGTCTCTCCCTCTCCTCTCCTCCCCTGGCTTCTCCTTGCATAGACTGATTTTTTGATGCATCTGAAGGAAGTCAGTGAAAAATACATTATTAATATTAACTCCTTCCTGGACAATAAAAAAATGCTACCAATTCTTCGCCACCCATAGAGCTAGGAAAATCCACCTGCTTTCTACTACATGCAGCATACTGTTTCTGATCATCTCCTTACAGTCTTGTCTGGGGGAGCACATTGCTGAGACACAGCCATGCTAAATACCTGATACAGAATGCATGGAAGAAGTCACTCTTATCACCACCTATTCAGTTCACAAAGCCTCTGCAGACAGATAAGGATTTTGCCTTTATATGTCTCATTTTTCTCATTCATGTATAGCCCTCTCTCTTTTTCCTTGTCCCCCCCTCCACTCCCAGCACCTCCGCATGATCACTCCAAGTTTCAGCCATGGTATAGTGGATTAGGTACAAGGCTGACTGGCAGCTCTTACAGCTGGGGAGGTAATTCACTCTTCTGCAGCTGGCTCAGCCCATATCTCTGAAGCCCTTAGTGGCTCTTTTTTTTCCACC
Source organism: Horornis vulcanius (assembly GCA_013401035.1). NCBI lineage: Eukaryota > Metazoa > Chordata > Aves > Passeriformes > Scotocercidae > Horornis > Horornis vulcanius. The sequence continues at coordinate 7,895 of VZUA01099746.1, forward strand.
TGGGAAGCAGTTAGACTTATCCACTTTGGAAGAAATGTTATTTCCACTTAATGTACCTTAGAATAGTGTGGGGTGTTGTTAAATAGGAAACCTAATGTGTGAGAGCATGTGTATGGACTGCTTTGCTTGGCCACACACAGTTCAAGGAGAGCCACAGGGGATCTGCATCCTCTGGGGCTGATCTAAAAGAAGCAGCAGCATGATGGCATCTGGAGGAGTCCATCCATCTCCCTCCCAGCAGGGCACTAAGCAGCTACACTAGCAGCAGCTGACAGTGGGAAAGTTAATGGGTGTGTGCATTAGCCTACATAAGCGTGTTTGAGCTAGTAGGTCCCTGCAGAAATCAAAAGGGTTAAGTTTCCAAGCCTCCTGTTCCAGAGATCGTGATACCACTCCAAGGGCGTCTTGGGATGGTCACAAAGAGATTTCACATCATCACTTTTTTTTACCTTGCTCATCAGTGCAAACTCTTATGTGTGTGTGCGTACATGGGTGTCTCTGTATATGCTGCTCAAATTTTTTAATTTCTCCCCACTGCCTCCAGAAACATAGATCTATTACATGCAAGATAAAGGAGGGAGTTATTTCTTTAAACTCAGAAATTTTCAAGTTTAAACTCACCACCAATTGGTCCACTGGTCCAGGACAGGGTCAGCCAGCAGCTCACCATGGCTCACCAGAGGTCCAACACCAGCCACCTGATAGATCTGTGCCGTAGTACTGGTAAGTTATGGTGACATTTTTTTCCTTGGCACAAGAAATAGACAATTCTATTGGGCTTAACACCAGATGCTTTGCTTGAAGCAAATAATTCATGATAAACAAGAGACCTGTGTAAACAGTGAATATAGATATATAATTGACGATGGATTCATTTGGGGCCAGAGCAAGATCTAAAGAACTTGGTTTTAGGCACAGTATCCAGAGAAGATACTTCTACTCCCAGGTCTGACCTCTGACATGTCCTCCAGGCCAGGTTCATTCAGCTCAGCTGTATCTAGGAGCTTAAACTGCCTTAGAAAGCTTGAACCACGTGGGTTGGGCATAGGGAGAGGGAACGGGAGGGAAGCCAGGCTGGGTGAGCGGAAAATCTCTCCTGTAAAAGCTTGCAAGACCTTTACAGATCATCATAATGGTTTTTTGTTGTTGTAGTTGCAGGGATCATTTTTTAAAACAAAGAGATAACGTTTGGTTCATTTCTTTCATTTTGGAAAAGGGCAGCTCCTAAGCCCTTATCGTTAAGAAATAAGAGCAGTGTTACATGTTCAAACAATTTATGTGAAGATCCTGCCATTTGTTATGGGAACAGCTAGTACAACTGCAAGTCCATTATCATCCCTCCCTGCCTCTGCATGCACAGCATGAGCAAGTGAGGAAGATTAGGGGTAAAAGCAATGGAGCCTGCAAAGTCAGTGACAAATATTCAGTACTTAAAACCCTCTTTGATGCTTCCCACTCTGAAGTGAGGCTTTGATTTGGTCAGTAGTCAGACATGGACACACTGATTTTTCTCCAATTTACTCTCAGTCTCAAAAAATAGCAACCTCTTTTTGTGATCTGGTGGCTAAATAGCAAGTGACCCAACACCACTGCAGTACTCTCCCAATTGCCCCATGAGTAGTGCTGACAGGAGGTGGGCTGCAGAACTGATACAGATAAGTTAATAATGTTGGAAAGCATTTCTGGACACCTGCCAATGTTAAAACCTGCCAGTGGTATCTGCCTTTTTACTTAAAAAAAAAAAAAATCAGAAGGCAATTGGCATTACATTCTGGTCTTGTTTTCAAACCCACACTTCCTGTGACCTCCACTCCCCATATCTTCACCCTCCCACTCACAGCTAATGTCTCCCTGCCTCTCCCCACTCCTCTGTTGTTTCTGCAGACAGCACATTTATGTTGCTGTGAGTCTGCAGCAGCCGACAGACCATTTCTCATAATAAACCACTCCTGGCTGCACAGCCAGGCTGGGCCCCGCCACGTGAGCAGTCAGGAACTCAAGGGTTTTCAAAAGAAGAAGGTTTGCACTCCAGAAAACAATCCCTACATCACCTGTAAGAAGAGCCCATGCCAGGGCAAGCACAGAGGGCTGGAAGAGGAGGACAGCAGGGACGGGGGGTTCTGATACAGCCCTCCATGACATCCCACACGGTGAGCGCTCAGCAGCAAGCCCATCATGAGCAGAGACACGACAGCAAGGAAGGGCAAGGCACCTGCTGCAATTACTTAGCAATGTTTAGCAGCCTTTAAACAAAGAAGAGGTTTCTGGGGAATGATCGTGACCAAAACAGCAATTTAAGGAAACTCCTGAGAGTGTGCTGTAGCTGTACCAGCACATCTCTCTGTTCAGTGTTTCTGCCCACAGATGCCATTAGGTGTGGGGGAAGGAAGGGAGGGAGGGAGGGGTTTGTCTGCCGTGCTTTCTACACAGAGCTGTGATGTTCCTACCACAATGGCCTGTCAGGGCAGCAGCAGCTGCCAGCAGGGGTTCTGGAGGCAGCTTCCATGAGCAGATGTCCTACAGAAGGTGATTGTGTCCTACAGAAGGTGATTTTGTCCTACAGAAGGTGATTGTGTCCTACAGAAGGTGATGGTTTCCTACACAGAGGTCAGCAGCACCAGGAGAGCCGACCCTGCCACCTCACTGCCCCACCATCTCGCAGATGTGATGGTGCTCCCAGAACAGGGTTGGGGTCCAGAAAATCTCCACAGAGAGCATCACCTGTCTCCAGCATGGAGGGCTGTGACTGACAGGGGAGAGACCTGGCTAGCAGCAGTGTCCCCTTCAACCACCACAGCTGAAGCTGATGGTGGAGCAAGTGACACCATGGCATCACTCCTGCCAGGGAGGCTTTAGTACGGCAAAACCAGCAAAGGTGGGGAAGAGGGAACCTTACCTGGGTGGACAATGAAACAAAGCAATACAGCAATGAGACCCTGGACTGGTGAGGTGTCAAGGGACTGATGGGGACCCTCAAGGTGTGGGTCACATCCCATTACAGGCTCCGTTGCTTTTGGAAAGAGCAGAGTGTGGAAGGAAACCACATTTGGGGGCAGAAATCCTATGTGGGCAGCAGAGGAGCGTCTTTCTGGGGGAGGAAAAGAGGAACAGAGGGAAGCTGCTGGGTTTGTTCAGCCTAATTGTAACTGTGTCTTCCTCAGCCTGTCCTGCACCATTCCCATGCCTTTCAGAGGGAAAGATTTACAAGCTCAGTTGATATTACTCATTTCACTGGAAATTTAAGAGGGAACCACTTGTAAAGGTGTTAAAACAACAAAAGAAAAATGGCAGAGAGACAGGGCTGCTAGATATTGACAGTTACAGATGTCTTTATCTGCTTGAAACACAAGAACTGCACAGCGTACTGCAGTCACCTGCACCAGCAACAACAAAAGAAAGAAAAGGAAAAAAGGGCATAATTAAAGGATGAACAAACCTCTTGGCTTGGAGAAATCTGTGTTCTTCTACACCTGAGCTCAACTGCTTGCTGCAGGTCCCTGCAGCTCTCCCTGTGCCAAAACAGACCTGTCATGAGGGTCCAACACAGATATAATGCCAAGCCTAAGTATAGCATGGTAAATTTTAAAGAAATTGAGAAGTGGTAGAAAGTAACGTAGCTGTGGGAGCAGGAGCTTTTCTCTCTTCTGGCTGTTCTGTTGGAGCCTCAGATGCTTTGGACAGTGATCAATGAGAGGAAAACAACAGCATTTTCCATCTGTACTTGCTAAACAGGCACGTTGGCACAAGCAGCTGCTGAACCAGGGCATCCCACTGGCATCTTCCCGTGAATTCACGGCTGGAGCAAGATCAGTCCTGCTACAGAGGCTTGGAAAAAGCACCACTTTATAAAATAAGAAGTTTTGTACTAGTGAGAGAAGAATCAAAGTAGTGCTTTCAGGAAACACCACTTTCAGTATCAAAACTGTGGTGTCAAGGCACCAAGTGAAGCCTGCCAGAGGGCACAGCCAAAAGTGCTGAAGTGGTGAGACACTGAGGAATTGATGGCAGCAGCCTCCAGAACAGTGCTGGCACTCCAACACGTGGCAGGATTCAAGGTCAGACACCTGGAAAGTCCAAAAGCCCCATTTCTGAAGATGAGAGAAACATCTAAAAGTGAGGCTACCAAAACCTTTTGGAACAAAAAAGCCAGCACAGAGGCGGGGAAAACATCACCTTATAGGAGTAAGCAGCAAATGAAGACTCTGAACATAAAGCCAAAATAGACACAAGCCCTTGGGAATAGAGGCATCATGAGTATGGGAGCTCAAAAGAGGGCACATGATTAAACTTCCTTGCCTGAATGGGTCCAGCAGAGCCACAACTCAGCAATGTGGATTATACTGGCTACCCCACAGCTTAAAAAAATGGCCTGATTTCAAGTAGTCCTGAGCATGCAGCAGGTTCTCACTGAAATTTTAATCCATATTTCAGACCTAGTAAGAGCCTAATAACCTCACCTTAAGCTGCTCTCTGAAATCACCTCCTCAGGAGTCAGCTCAAGGTTCATGTGCACACATGTGCCGGGAGCACATCCTCACGTTCAGCCTCTCCTGTGACAGGGAAGGACAATCCCTGTACTCAGCTGTCCCTGCTACATCCCTCTCAACCTATCCTGCTTCAGATAGTGGGAGGCCATGCATCAAGCACTCAGAGGTGCTCCTGAGTACCTCTACACCTGCTGCTTCAACTCACTTCCCTGCTGCTGCTGATGCCTCACTCACACCAGGGCTAACAGCTGTGTCAAAGGCATATTGCAGGGACAGGTCTCTCAGGAGAAGGGAGCAGGAGGAGAGGAGAACTGACCTTCCAGTCACAGAGGCTGGCTGAAAGCATGACTGTAAAATAAGACACACACCCCTGCACGTTGCTTTGAAATCATTCCTCTCAAAAACACCAAGCCCAATCACCCGAGTGCTGGGACTTCTGCAGAAGTCTTTAATCTGTTATGGTAGTGCTGATGCTAAAGCCATGGTGAAGGCAGAGCTTGCAACACAGATGTGCCTCAGCCCCTGCTCCGGATTCGCACACCACAGTGTACCTGGTGGTGTCATTGCCGTGTGCTAAAATCTGTCCTTTTCACCAGAAAACTCACTCTTTTTCCAAAGTAAAGGAGTCTTTCTCATGTGAGTCTTTCTCATGCATTACCTGCATTACTAAAACAATCCTGTAAATACTGCCTCAGTCTTTCCATTGGAGTGGTCAGTTCCTGGTCAGTTCCTACAGGGTATACTCTTTCTTCCCAGAAGCTAAGAGGAATGGGGAGACCCTTAATTGTTCATTATCCTGGCTCTCCTCCAACCCAGAACTCCTCTTCCTCTCTACCCCGCAATTCTGGATAGGGAATCTCTGACAACAAGGAACTACACCTATGAAGTGGTTCAGTGTCCTGGCAGCAGTGAGCAGGACACTCAGCAGCTTTAGCACCAGCCCTGTGGACATGAGTCCAGCTCTCCGTATCTCCTAACACATTTTGCAGAATTTAATTCATACAGTTCAGCACATGTTGGCAGAGATTTGCAACAGACTGCTCACCACAAAGGTGCCCCTCTTAGAGAGTTCACCATAATTCCCCAGTGTCTGTAACTTAGTCCTGTAATTGAATGAATCAGCAGAATTTTCTATCACTTATAGAGAACAAAAGACTTAAAATTTAACCTGAGTGACCTCTGAGGGCTCAAATCCATAGACTCAATAAAATTCATGGCAGAGAAGGACACCAACACATTTATTTGGCATTTTCATTACCCTTTTTTCATCTAGTCTTATAATTTACAAGACAGGGAGATCTGACTCATGCCTTTAGAACATTTGGCAGGAGAAGATGCCCCACACATGTTTGTACCTTACTGTCTCTGAAAAGGTTGACACCACTAATTAAGTGGGTGTCAGTGTTCTCAGGGATAAAGCACCCACACAGCTGGCCAAGAGGTGCACAGTGAAGCTGCAGTGTGTATTATGTCTCACGGAGTAGGATGCTATTTCACTGAGGAGGGGCTGACCTGAATATGCACCTTGGTCTCCTTCTGTCTTTGTAATTTTCTGAGATCCTGTGATATAAGGCTTACACAAAGAAAATGTTATAATAAAAAATGTAACAATAAAATGTTAGCATTCCCAGCATATTCACGTATTCACTGTACAGTAGAGGTAAGAATATGAGATTTTTTTCTGCAAAATTCACCGTCGTCTCTCTGTGCTAGTCAATAGCACCCTTTTACACCACTCAGGGAAATTTCCATACTGAGATAAAGAATTTACCTAGTGAACAGATTATGTTACAGTTTGCTTTTGGGATTACAATCCCTACTTACTGCTCATCTGTTTCCAAAAAGTCATGGAACTTGTAGATGGGCAAACCTGAAAAAAAAAACCAAAAACCTCATCCATTATATGCTAAAACATCAGAACTGTCTATAAAATGAAAGCTTTCTCCTTGCTCTTCTTAGGAAAACAAGCGAACAAACCAACCAACCAAATGTACTTGAAACAACGAGCGTATAAAGAAGGATTCTTTTCTATTATCATAGCAAGCAGGATGCAATGCATACTACCAAGAGGTTCTCAGCTCAGCAGCTCTAAAGGGGTTTATGTCAGAAACACTGCAAAAACAAACACGGCATGGAGCTATACAAATCCAGGGTGGTTTGCTGTGGCTCAGTCCTATTATCCAAGTTAATGATGCTGCAGTGTCACAGCTGCACACTCCAACAGGGTGCGTCTCCAGCAGTGCTGTCCTGTATCCATGGAGCTGACTCAGCCTCCAGAGGAGCTGCCCCAGGCTGTGTCCTTCCTTGCCTGGGGAGGGGGGAGTGGGGCAAAACCCAGGGAGCGCAGGGAAAAGGGGAGTCTTGGTCACAGCCGTTGAGATGGAACAGAAAGGAAGAGAAGGTTTAAGTGTGAGGAGCACTGAGTAGGGAAACTCCTCCCTCTTGCCCCTTCCCAGCAGATGCCACTTCCCTGCATCCCCTCAGCCTCCCTCCACAGCTCTACCCAGATGAGTTTCTCATGGCTGGAGCAAATGCTGAGGATAGCAGCTGGTTCTCTGCCAGAGATTCGCATTGCCTGTGTCTGACACCAGCCCAGAGAGCTGCACTTTGTCTGGTTATAGTTTTGTGATTTTGCTTCAAGCAAATATCCCAGACTAAGACCTGACGGTGGTTGAAGTTCCCTGCATGGACCAGAGGAAGATAAGAAAAAAAGAAAAATGTTAATTTGGTAATAATGACCCTTATTATCCAGAAATTAATAGAAGTTGTACCCATTAACATGCATTTGATGTTTCCATTGAATCATACATCCCAAGCCTGTTTAAGCCAGAGAGAGACATCTCAGCCATTAATATGCTGGTTTTACCAGGTACAATTTTTGGAAATCCTTCCTCTTTTTTTTTTGGATTCGCATCGCCCATTTTCCTGCCTCTTCCCTGGCTACCATGCCCAACAGCAGAGAAGGAGAGAGACAAGGAACTGCAGTCAGAGCTCAAGATGCTGCTACAGCAGACAAGACCTCAGGATTCACCCCACAGCACTGGGCCTCCCATTGCTTTCAGTCTGTGCGAGTGCATTGCACCAGCCTACAGCTACAAGTTCAACAAAATCAAGGCAGCCTAAGGGTGGTGTCACGCTGCAATGAACCAGACCACTGACACCCAGGTGAAAGATTTCAGAGAATCAAATATGTATTTCTTCTCCTATAAGGGCTGCAGCTAAGAAAGGCTCTTCTGCATGAGATTTGGAGAGGCTCTCTCCTCTAATTCCCTGAAGAAAATCCAAAAGCAGAAAGCGAGACCAACATTGCACTGGTATATTGGCTGATGGGTACAAAATCTTCTGACAAGTCGTTTGCTTGGCCCTGATTGGAAAATATCTTTAATTAAAACACCACATCAGAATCCTGAACCAATTTCATCCCAGCTCCGCTAAGTGCTTTGTACAAAACATTAACTCTAAAATCTCATTACACATTAGCAATCCCTGTGACAAACATAAATGATAATTTAGCTCTAATGCATTCTGGAGCAAGCCATTTTTAAGCTAGGCACATGATCTCAGCTTGCTAGGAGAAGGGGAAGAGTTGAATTTATCTGTCTCTTTATTTTTTAAACAAATGGCTCTAACTGGCTCAGCAAAGTGCTGCACAAATCATTGTCATGTGTCGATCTGACAGTACCCAGCAGCTGTTTAACCCAAATCTGGCACTTGAAACTGGGCTGGATTTTGAAATCCCACCAGCAGTGCTGAGCTCCCATTAAAGCATTCAGAGGAAGGGGACTGGGATGGGGAAGGTGGGGATGTCTCGTCTATCCTGTTGATTTTGCAGGACAGCAGGGAGGGTGATACATCCAGAGAGTGCAGGTAACATGGGCTTGCTCAAAAGCACAGGGAGGAGCAAGAGGAAGGTGGGGCTGAGTGCCTGCAGTCACTCCAGCTGGCTTCCAAGGAAAGAAGCACGAGGGCAAAAAAGGCCACACCTGCAGTGGTGATGTGATCCCTAGCACTAGTGGGAACTATGCACTAGAAAACATTTCACGACCCAGCCAGCACAACAGAGGACGCGTCAGTGGATAATATTTATATTAAGTACAAGAACTGTCTTAACAGCACTCCTAGACCAGAGGGACGGTAGTGGAACTAATGTTATTTGCATTTCTTGTCAAAAAGATATTAAATATCCCTTCTTTGATTAGTAGCAATATTTTCAGCCTCTCTCTCATCTTGAAAATGACCTTTCTAAACTCCTCAGGCTGCACCTTGATCAATTTTTCTGTGTGCAAGTGAGCACATGGGCTGTTAACTTTGTGAAATGGGGAATTTATGGTTATTTACTATGGGATTATGAAGCATGTACATAATAGATATTACACAGGGATTTTAAAAACAGGCAAACCCCAACATTTACTCCAAATACCACCCACCAGATTTGATAATTACCTGGAAATCTAGAGCCAGAATATTTCTTTTTTTTACTTGCTGAATCAAAGTTGATGAAGTTTTCAGTGAAGGCAATCTAATCTCATCTGATCTTTTTTGGCTGCACTAGAAATAGGACAGATAATTTCTGATTAAATTTTGCTTGGGGTGGGGGGTGGAAGGGAGCAGATCACCTGCGTCCCATGTCAGAGCTGAAATGTATCTATTGGGTCTAATGACGGGATGATGTTTCCTCTGTCACATCTTTAGAGAAAAAGGTGCAAATCAAAATAAACTTGATTTGGACCATGCACATCTCTCTCCTGTAAAAAGACTTGAAAACCTGTGTTTGGTCTAGCAAGGAAAAATTTCCCCTAAAACTTATTGCAGGATGGGTGTAATCTTCAACCTGCTCTTCTTTCAAGCAGTAGTCATGCTTTACTTTGCCCTATAATAATGAAGAAATCATTTCTACCAGTTTAATGGGTGCCCAGACATGTTAGGTCTATGTGCTTTTGAAATCTCTTTCTTGTGTGGCAGAAGAAGGAAACTAACCACATTTAATTAAAAGAAAAGGACTTCATTTTTTCTTGCAGCTGAAATGTCAGTCTGTGATTTCTCCTATTTCCAGTCCTGGAGAAGCTGCCCACCCCTCTGTACTGGGGCTGTTCCTTCCCTTTCCCAGAACTCTGCAAGAGGTGTCAAGTCCAGCCATCTCCATAGAGAGATCTGCTAAATACTTGGCATTTTACTTACACCTCTGTTCCAAAACATCTGAAAGCTACCACACAGATCAGACAACCATGCTCTGCTTGAGAGTCAGGAAAAAATGAGAAGCCCCAGAGGAGGTTTTTGTGAAAAGGCAATGATCTTGCACATAGGGAAGCTGGCAGCAGTCAGGTGGTGGGTGGTTGTCTGGGTACTGCAGGGCCAATAATTCCTTGACTTTTACTGCTTAAGAATAGTAGCTCAGGGTTGCAGTTCTACCTGTGTCTTAGTCTGCAGCTAGACCAGTGTCCCAAAATCATTCAGATTCTTCAGAAGACTTTTCCTTGAATCATAGAGTCATAGAATATCCTGAGTTGGAAGTTACCCACAAGGATCATCAAAGTGCAACTTCTGGTCTTGCACAGGACAACCCCAAGAATTCCTCCATGAACCTAGCAGCATAGTCCAAACACTTCTTGAACTGTCAAGTTGGTGCTGTGACCACTTCCCTGGGAAGCCTGTTCCAGCAGCCCACCACCCTCTGGGTGAAGAACCTTTTCCTAATATCCAACCTAAACCCATCTTGACACAACTTCAGTCCATTTCCTCAGGTCCTGTTACTGGTCACCACAGAGAAGAGATCAGTGCCTGCCCCTGCTCTTCCCCTCATGAGGAGGTTGTAACTGCAGTGAGGTCTCTCCTCAGTCTCCTCCAGGCTGAACAGAACAAGTGACCTCAGCTGCTCCTCATATGGCTTCCCCTCAAGGCCTTTTACCATCCTCATGGCCCTCCTTTGGACACTCCCCAATAATTTAATGTCATTTTTATGTTATGGCACACAAACCTGCCCCCAGCACTGGAGGTGAGGCTGCCCCAGCTCAGAGCAGAGCAGGACAATCCCCTCCCTTGCCCTGCTGGCCATGCTGTGCCTGATGCACCCCAGGACAGGGTTGGCCCTCCTGGCTCCACTGCTGACTTGTGTTCAGCTTGCCATCCACCTGGACTCCTAGGTCTCTTTCCACAGCACTGCTCTCCAGACTCTCGTTTCCCATTCTGTGTATACATTCAAGTTTGCCCTGTCCCAGATGCAGAATCCATCACTTTGTTAAAATTCATGACACTTGGTGATGCCATAGCCCTCTAATTTGTCTTGGACACTTTCTGGCTAGCCCACAGTTTTTCATTTCTTCATTTACAGTAAAGCTTTCCTGAATTGTTCCCCCTCTAGAGGATTTGTCTCCCAAACCACCCTGCCATACTACCAGGTCTCAGCATAATTTTCCTTCCTCTTCCCACACCTATGCACTTGCCTCAGATCCTGGACAATTTTATCAAAGACTAAAAAAATAATATCTAGTAAAACTTTCAGTAAGAGGAAACATGATGTCAAGGCAGCTCTAGGGCTGTAGCTGCACATGTGTTAGGTAGCTATACTCTTTCTCATCTCTGGGTTGAAATCAGCACTCGGTTTCAAACAGAGTTCAGTCAAAAATCATTGCATGTTGTCCACAGAAGGGGTAGGCAGTAATCTGAGGTGATAGCATCTTTTATCCTCAGCATGGCCCTTGACTAATCATTAAATCATGTCTGCAGGCTCTGCAGAAGTGAGTCCACTTTGAAGGGGACCAGTTTCATAAACGCTGCAGGGTGGGAATAGGAGCTGAGCTTAAATTTGTGTTTGGCAGTGACAACCAGCATTATTAAGTGATGCTTCATTAGTCATGTGAAGAACTGAACAACACTTGCTTTCTTTGCAGCCTTCTGCCTCAGTTATATGCATACCTGGGTCCATATAACTCCTGTCATAACATTGTCCTTCTGTGGCATATCTCAATAAAAAGTCATCAAGGCCTTTGACTATTAATGACATGCTTCACAGCTCTGCCCTACATACCTGTGTCTGCATGCATACCTGGCTGTGTCCCACACCTGCCGGGACCTAACCACCCTTGTGCAAAGGCAGCAACTCAGCCAAGGTAGCTAAAAAAAGTTCAACTTGTTCTACTCCCTAGTTCAGCTTATCCTTGTAGAAAGTCACTGCCTGTGTACTTTGTGCCAATCACATGTTCAAGAACTACATTTGGTTTACATCAAGAGGAATTTTCTTCTCAACACTGCTCCAGCAGAAAGCTTAAGCTTCACTTGATGTGGAACAATACTTCAAAAATAGTCCACTAGTTCTTCAGTTTAAGAGTAACCAAGTTACCTGTTGGAGAGAAAACCTACATCTACAGGCAGGGAGCATGCTGGAGCAAGGCAGAGAACAAACAGGAACCTGAAAAGCAACACGCTGCAAAGCAGCAGCAAAAGGGGCCAGGGGAAGTAAATTGGGATGGGAAGTCTTGGGAATGCCAGGAAACAGATGCAGTGACAGACGAGAGAAGCAGGGACAGCCCTTTTGTGTGGGCTCTCAAACCCACATGGATCAGATACATCTGGAGGTGAATTTGACCTGGGCAGGTCAAACACAAATAAGCCCTTAGTTGTGACTGATGAAGTAGATCTCACCTGGCAATGGCTCCACAATGATTAAACAACTGCTGCAGACCTGCAGCTCTTCATGTTGCACACCGTGGTTCACCTACAGCCTGCTTGTGGTGGCAGGAAGGCTCCTCAGTGCTCTCTCTGTCTTCTCCCAATTCAGCTTCCCTAGACTTCTTCCCTGGGGGTGTTCACAGCATGTCCTGCCCCTTTAGGCTGCAGCTTCTCCACGTAGCTGGCACCTGGGGAAGGGAAGCAGATCACAGGGGCTGGAGCAGGGGCAGATCACAGCTGGCTGGAGCAGGGGCTGCCCCATGGGACCAGCCTGGACATGCCACTGCCCGGCGGCCCTGGCGGCCTCTTCCACACCACTGAATAAAGAAGACATGAATTCATCAGTCTTCACAGGATAACCATTACCCAGATAGAAAAACTAGTAAATCCTGTTACCCTCGGGACTTCTGCTCTCTGGTCATCTCTCTGCCCCTTTGTTTGACCAGATGCTGTTCTCTGGCTGCCTCATTTCAGAAAGGAGTCCATGTTAGAACAGCCACTAGTGCTGCTGGAAGCAGCTGGAAGTGAGAGTTCTGTACATACACCCAGAGATCTCTGCTCCTCTTCAGGAGTGGCTTGTGGGGATCATATTCCAGCTCTGCAAGCTCTTGAAATTTCTATGGCCTCCTCTGCATAGCCTCCTGTGGCTGGATGTGCAACATGGAAGAAATTCCCCACCCCACTGGCTGTACCCAGACTGTACCTGTTCCAAGGATAGGCTGCCCCAGCCCAGGTGGTTGTGCTGTCCTTTTCAGCAACCTGCCTTCACAGTGATTTGTGTCTGCCTATAAATCTGCCACCTGTGCCTGGTGCCATCAGAGCTCTTCCAGGAAAGCCCCGTGCCATGGCCTTGCTGCCTGATGCTGGCCCCGTAAAGGGAGGTGGAACAAAACCAAACTGAGTCGTGCACTCTGCTGCAGGCAGGGCATCCCAGGGCTCCGAGTGCCCCATCCCTGTGGATCAGCGAGGCTGGCCCACATGGGAGCAGCAGGGGTGGCCACTTGCCATGCAGGCAAGTCCTGTAAGGGGTTTTGCTCTGGTGTCATCCCACAGAGCAGAGTAAGGGCACAGCCACAATCACCCAGAAAAAATGCAAATAGACTGCATCAGCTGGGGGAAGACAAACATAAGGAAGAGGAACGGGGTGCACAGCAGCTCCTGGCAGGATCAGAAGCAGTGCTGCTTTCACACACGTTTTGCTTAGCATAAAGCCTCTTCTGATGTTTCATGACTATCAAAGGCTTTGAAATTCACAGGAATTTCAAGGAAGGCAGAAGTTCATCTGAAATGAGAGAAAGATTATATTTTCCCTCCCACCATATTTCCAGCTTCCCAAGAATTTTCCTTTGAAGGCTCCACTGCTCCCAGAAATATCTTTATGATGTTTGTTAAGTCATTTCCCATACAGGATCATCAATGGACAGCAGAAGCAAATGGCAGAGGCTCAGAAAACAACGTATGGGGCTGAGACCTAAGGATGTGGGTGAGCTTCAGCTTCTCAAATAAACCAAATCATCCTACCACAATGTAGTAGCATTGGTTAAAAACAAGTGTACCAGATGTTCCTGAGTGAAGGGAGAGCAGGCACTTCCTGGGTGGCTGTCTGACCAAGCAGTGCCTTACTGCTTCCATGCTGCCTAAACCAAGAATACAGATTTGAGCTATGGGAGAAATTGCACTTTTTCCAACTTTTTCTCTCAAGTATGAGCCACTCCCATCTGGCAAAGAAAGCACCTGCTAACTGCCTGCAGCATGGGAGAAGTGTCTCACAGCAAGGCATTTTAATTTCCAGCCCCCAGACCGGGACTCCTCTCACTGGTCTGCTCTGATATCTGGCCACCAGGGAATAGATAAGCATGGGGCAGACTGCAGAAACTAAGATGAAACTGCTCCTTTCCCTCTGATAAGAGGGAGCTGATACTGAACCTATTAGTCAGATTATGGTGGATCTGAATTTGTTTCCCCTTGAGCAGCAGCTACAGAGACAGAGCAGCTGGATTAAGTTTCGCTTTTCTATGTAAAACGACTTAACTGAGTAGATAAAACTTAGTATTTGTGAAGGCTCATGTGTTTCCCTGAGACCTGATCTCAATAATGTCTTATGAATGTCTTGCTGATTGTTTAGTGAATTATTTTTCTTCTTCTCAGACTGTTAATAAGAAATTACAAGTAGAAGAAATATACAGACTGCTTGAGATAATTCCTTGAATATGAGTTCAGCTGCAGAACTCACCCTGTTTTGCCTTCTGCTACCTCTGAGCAAGTTCTTTTTGATGAGGATTTTGGGGCAGAGGAGTTTCACCCTGTTCTAGTGAGATAGGAAGGCCCTAGGTATCTGAAGGGCAATGAGTGAGCTACATTGGGGAAGCTCAGCCCATCTGTGAAATACATGAGGTTTCAGTGTAAACCTCTGTTACAGAGGCCGTATGTGTACATTGTTGTACACCTCCCAGATGGATTTTCACTTGCCAAAGCAGAGGCAGGAGGAACAGAGAAGCTTCAGAGGCAGAAGAGGAGGGATGGCCCCATTTCAAGGCTGTGGAAAAGGACTCAGGATCTCACCATCTACCTCACCTGCAGTGGGCTGGAAGATGTTCAGCGTGAGTCACATTCACCTCACACAGGCTTTGCTGTCTGAAGGGTTCACATCCAACCAAGCCACCTACATGGAGAGCCCAGACAGATAACAAGGAGGAGAAAAGTTGTTGTTTGTATCAGACTTTTCTTATAATCGGGGCTGAAGTGCCCTTATTGCTGCCCACGTCCTGCAGCTGATGAGGAACAGGGGTCCAGCTGAGAAGGCCAGATCAGGACTAGGGTCAGGCATCCCACTGCTGGTGCCAACAGCCACCCACCCACAGAGCAATGTTATGTGGATGGGTCTCTACTAGAAGCTATTAACTATATGAGTGGTTTCCATATTAGTCATGAGATATATATATATATATACACTCTATAATATATATATATATGTATTACAGAGTATAATCTACAGATTATGAAAGTCTGTCACTTAGCATAGTTCACCCTGGAGGTTTCATGGATCATTGCACACATTTCAGTGTTAAATAACAGCCTGCTCTATATCCATAGGCACGTAAATGGATCAAACTCAGCTACCCCAGTTACTCTCAGCAGCACTTTGCTCACAGGGGGAAAAACAGAGCATGAAAAGAGGAGAGAGCACCAGGAGAGTAAATGAAGGACAGCATGAAAGACACAGGGTGCTAGAATGTCAGCTGCATTTATAAACTTCCATTATTAGCCTTCACCTTCATCCTTGTCTCTTCCAAATCAAAGTGCTTTCACTTTAAATAGTGCTATGCACCCAGGGGAAGCCGCTGAAAACATCCAGTAGTGCAGTTTTCTGCATGCAGCCAAGCCAGCCCATGCCTTGCATTCAAACCAGAGGCGAACATCTTTCACCACCCCCAACATGCTGGTACCACACATGGAGTTTAAAGCCAAGCAATGACATTGAGGATTCTGCAGTCAATTAGCCTTTTGAAGAGGTAAGACAGCCACCATCCCTCCCTGCAGTGTGGGCACAGTGTAGAGCAGGGAGGACAGGAGAGGCTGTTCGTGCTGTCCCTGGGAACACAGAGACATGGACTAAGCCAACAATAATCCCACGTGCTCCTCTGCCCAGTTGCTGTAGCTGGCCAGGCTGGTGTGCACGAGAGTAATGTGCAACTGAAATCTTGATGGCAAGGGGTAAGAAAACGTTCTTTAAATCAAAAATAATTCTGCAGTTTTAACAGGGAATGCCAAATATAGAAAACCCACTGAAAGCTTCCTAGTTACTTGAGCCAAGTGTTAGGGCACACATACATCCACAACAGCATTTATTCCACTGGTAAGGTTTGCAGTAAAACCAGTGTCCCAGGTTCCCCTCTGCCCAACAGGCAGCCCCAAGGCACACCAAGGCTGCAGATTAGCTTGGAATCTCAAGTGAGGAAGCATGAGATGAGCAGGTCGGCACTTTTGGTATTGCTCATTAGAATGACTCACAGTTTGGATACAAAGCCAGGGAGATGAAGATTACTCACTGCTCCTTTCAGCTATCAAAGCTCACCTCCTTCCAAAACCTGAGTTAGCAATTGTCACCTTTGCAGACTACAGGGTGGCCAGACCTGCAGCAGGGCTCATTACCATCATTTAGGCTCTATCAATCATCCTGCAGTGGGACACTACGGTGCTGCAGATGGGCCAGGAGGGATGTTCTGCCTTCTCTGCTCCAGCTGCTCTCTCTACGACTCCCACAGCACCCTCCAGCTGGTGGCACATCAGCTTTCCACCACCCTGTGTGGGAACTGCAGCTCCCTGCCCTGCACAGGGAACAGTCACTGTGAGGGTGCTCTCCAGGCTGGAGGCTGCCAGCCTTTAAGACACCACATAACTTTGCTTCACAACAAAGCTCACATTTGTGTGAGCCAAGCTGCGGGTCTGCCCTTCTCACAGGGCCCAGAAGTCACTGAGGCCATTTCAGGGGAAAGCAAGCTCCAAATAAAGTGTGAAAGAAGGACACCTATGTCCTCACAGGCACCTGCTGCTGAATGAAATCAAGGGTGAGGTGGGTTTTCTTTGCACCTTTAAAACCCAGGGTGTGGATTCCTGCCAGGCTGGCACCTGATCCTCAGATACAGCAGACACTGAGGACTGAACAGCAGAGCCCCAGAGTGCCATCGCAGGTTTTGCAAAGTGGAACATTACAAACACCTGAGGTATCACAGCTCCTTTATCTCTGCTCTGATAACGAATGTTTTGACCTTAGCTAGTCTTCCCCACCTCCTAATCTGTATAAACCCACCATTTCAGAAGCAGTGTTTTTGGTGCTGCATTGCTGACTCCTGCAACTTGGGCAAAATTGCTCCAGAAATCAGAATCTTGTAGGTCAACATTTATTAACCTTGTATTAAACTGTGTGCTCATTATTGCCCTTGTGTTGCACCATACTCTTGGCAGCCTCTATGAGCCCACTTGTACAAATGCCTACTTATGTTTGTACTTTCATCACATTGGTTCACTAAAATAGCTCCCCTATGGGAAATGCATTTCTATGGTTAGTTTTCTCTTTCCCCAGCCATATTGCTTGTACACCTTCTTCTTTCGTTGTCAAGACCTGCATGGCACCAAACCACTGACCTCTTCTATCTTTGGCAGGGAGCTAAGGAGTATTTCCATATTTCCCCACATTGGTAGCATCCTTATTCTTAGTGTTTGGGATGTTAGAAAACAGGCAGAAAAAGAAAAGGAGATTTCTGACAAAAAAAAACCCCATGCCCTTGTTCTTAAAAGGAAAAAAAAAAAATCACATTTCAGGCATTAATTCAGTCTCCAATTATTAGGGAGATGGCTAAGGTAACCCTATAACTAACAGGCACTACAGCTGCTCATTGAAAGATCATTGGGCCTTCCTGTAACAAGTCACAACAAAACAGCATATTTATAAGGATTCCTTCAGAAAAACCAGTAGGGGGGAGAGAAGGGAAGAAAACATCTGACCAAAAATTGTAACTAATCTGTGGAGGAGCAGCTAACAACTTAGGAGATCCAAGAATGCTGTTTTTACAGTCATGAAAATAGCACTGAACACTGCAGGTCTGCATTCAGGCCACCAAAAGAGAAATCTCATGAAGCAAGCAGGTGGGGCTGATTTTAATGCAAGGAGGAAGCGTCTCTGTAGTTATCAATTTTCTTTTCAAAAAGATTCTTGCAGCAGGCAAGGATCAAGTAATTACTTTGCCCCTGTTCACAAGATATCTCAGAATAGTAACAGACCACACACCCAGGAGATGATTAAAGGAAGTCAGGGGTCAGAAACAGAGAAAAGCTTGTGATACAGAAAAGAAGATTTGCATGGCCATTAATATTTCATGACTTACAAGCCATGTGGTTCAGAACAAATATCTGCACAATAAAGTAGAACTGTCTGCCATCAGGCTGCATATTTCAAGACATACCTGAGTCATAAAGGTATTATTTACATGCCTTCACCCACGAACAGAATGCAAAACTGTCTGTTACCACAGGGGAACATGGAAAGCCTCTCTGAAGGCTCAGCAGGATTTAAGTGGGGCCTCTGCCCTCCGCTAGACCTCTGCACAGAGTGAGTTTCACCCTAAAAGCAAAGCATAAGTAGCATTTTTCATACTGCAGGCCTATTAGATCCACTACAAAGGAAAAGAGCTGCTGCACTATCAGTATGTCTCTTCAGCTTCCACTCAAACCATGAAACAAAAGTGCTATTTAAATGCAAGCGTATAAGTAGCGGTGCAGAGAGGAGATACTCTGCCATTATTCCCATCTTAGACATATCAAAGCTGGTAATTGAATTAAAAAAAAAAAGAAACAAAAAAAACCAACAAAAACAAAACACCAAACCATAAACGACTACTTTTCTCCCAGTGAAAAGAACAAGATGTGTCAGGGGTTAAGAAGAAGTATTTCATCCCAGGATTTTGGCAATTACGCCTGGTGAGATTTCATTCTGGGAAAACAGAGTTTATTGTGGTGGCATAAGTGGGCCCTTTCCTCACAATCAAAGCTAGGAATTTTCCCTGCCTGCACTTGCTTGTATGTGGCTGGAATAAGCAAGTGGAGCAAGTGGTACAGCTGACTCACCGGCACAGCCAGACTCTCCTGTTGCTGCCAGCCACCGATGGAACTTTGCTCCTGCCTTTGCACCTGGGCTCTCCCTTTCCCAAGCTGCTATAAGCAGTGAGGCTCCTGACTTGTAAGAAATGCTGAGAGCCAGAGTGACATTGCTAAATCGCCCAAAGGAATTGCTCAGAGCAGGGAGGCATGTTGGCATTGGCTGACAAAGCTGCCGCTTCTCTGAGTCTCTTAGTGCTCCGTGTGTGTGAAGAAAAAAGTGAGAAGAAATGAGAAGTTGTGGGGAGGAAAGAAAATAATAATAAAAAAAAAGCGCTGCACCAGAATTGCATCTACTCTTTTACTGACAAGAATAGAAGTCCTTGCTTGGGGAATTTATAGCCAAAATGAGTCTAACACCACAGGGCTTGATTCCCCTGATTGAGTGCTTTGCAAATTACTCACATGAGCAGTCCCACTGACTCGGTCTGAAGGATTCTTCCACGTGCACAGCCTGGCTCACAGTGATTAGTGACAGCAAACTGCAAGGGGAAAGGCATGACAAGGGAGAAATTGCTCTAAGGCAACATTATTTACTGCTTCCCTCCCTCCTAAAAGGAGTCAGGTGTTTTGACTATTCAATTCATTGGCTTCACCTTTGTTTTAAACCAGGTGCTTGCCAGGGCAGAAATCATTTATTTCAAGGTTCCTTCACACAGGGAAGTCTGAAGACAAATCCAGAGCAGGTGAAAGTCCTACTTCATAAATATAATTTATTATTATCATTGTGAGGCACATGACAACTAGTAAGACACAGTTGTTTACTTCACCAAGATAAAATTTTGAAAGAGTCTTGATTGAGGAGGTAAATTCCCACTTCGCCACTATACTGCTGTTGGCCCAAGGTATTTGGTTGCCAGCTGTCTTGTGGTTGAGTGTGATCAGGGATAAACTAGTTAATGTTGGATTTTGCTGAGGTTAGTGATGTAGCTGTTGAGGTGATTTTGTTTACCTGCTAATCCTGG
>VZUA01099779.1:0-10399 GCA_013401035.1 Horornis vulcanius
GGGTTTTTTTTTCATTTTTTTATGCTGTAGAGGATGAGGGAAACTATAGCTGCTGGGTCAGATCTCCAAATTGTAGAGAGGAGAGTCTCATCTTTAACCCTCCTTGGCCTCCCCAGTGCTCAAACTGTGCCTGCTCTCCTGCTGGATAAACCCCCAAGGCCCACCCGTGCCCTCCTTGCAGGTTACAGTCACCAGAAAAGCCACAGGAATGTTCCTTCTCTAGCTCAGGGATGCAGAGGAGGGCACTCCTTCAGCTGACAGCATTGATTGGTTTTGCCTTTCCACACTGCTCTGTGCTTCAGAATTGATGTGTGTTCCTCTCTCTGCAGTGTTGGTGGTGAGAAGCTCCAGGAGGTGAATGGAAGGGCAGCTCTGGCTGCCCCAGGGCTACTCCAGAAGGACTCAGACACCTCTTTGGTCCAGCACTAGGACTGGGACAGGCCTAATCCCTTTTCTTAAGTATTTCTTAAGTGAATTGCTGAGTGAGATACATTAGCAGTCCTTCCACCTGTGTTTTATTACATATGTCCTTACTGTAGAACCAAAGAGAGAGAATGAGCAAGTTAACCATATTATGTTGGCAAGGTTTAAAATAAAGTTTTTATGTGAAACAGTTTTTTTTTTCTTTTTTGCATGTCCTCAGCCTCCTCCAAATTTTCCAAGTTTATATTTTGTGTTTAGAGATTTGTACCTTCATGCTGTATCTTCCCTCATTTGCAACAAACCCACAAATTTAAAGGGTGAAAATCTAGTGTAAATATTAAAAATGTTCCAGCATGGCTGAAACAAATGAAATCACAGCTTGCCCTGAAAATTATCAGCAGGAGAAAAACTAGAGAAATGTAGATTCTGCTACTTGCACTACAGTTTTGACTAAGACAGAGAAATAAGCAGACCATAACATTTTTGTGTGTATTTTAAAAGCATAATCATACTTCAAAATGAGAATATCTATGTATGAATTCACATCAGATAGGTAATTAACCTTATGCCACAAAATATTTCAAATCTCCCTGTCCTTGAGAATTTACTGATGGCATATAAACTATTCACATCTTTTCTGAATAATTTATCCTGTCCTTCCATTATGTCAAATGAATTTATAATCTTGGATAATGAAGCATTCCTGAGTGAAAGTTAATATAGGGCTGCACCTCCTACCAAGTACAAGTCTGTGAAAACACTTTCTTTTCCCCCACAGAACTTTATAAATTCGTTACATGTACTTATCCCAGCAAGTCTAGGATCAGAGAGCTTGGGTTTGTGCAGGATTTGCTGATATAAAACAAGGTAATTCCATTTATCTCAAAACAGCAAATCCTGGTTTTTCACCAGTGTTAAGTCAGAGAACTGAGCCCAGAATATTTAACTCTACCAGAAACATGAGGACCCTAACTTTATTTAGATGCATATTCTATCCCAATATTACCCTTCATGTCATGACATTTAATTAAGAAAGGTCATTTTTGTCTCCTTCAGAGCACTTGTAAATATTAAACTATCTTTCCCTTATGTATAGGTTCTCCTGCACAAAGGGATTAACTCCAGTCCAGTTAAGGTCACTTTAGCTAATTTTCTGTTGAAGAAAAATGATCAGAGCAAGCTACCTAAAATTAAATTGTCACATGCAAGTTTGACTTTGTGCCTGTGCTTGATGACCTGTGAGTCTTTAAACAGCCACATTTATGTCATTCTAGGACACAAAAATATGTGGTCAATAACTTCCATGTGATTATAAGCCCCAAGATAAGCAGCCCACTTCTGTTATTTGCCTGTTACTGTTTGTAACAGTTCAATAAAGTTACAGGAAAGAAAATGCTACGGGTTGTATATCAGATCTTTTAAGATTAGGACAGGAGGTAGGTACAGGTATTTTCTCTTAATTGTACCAGTAGGAATGAATTCTTCCTGGAGGCTGCTGACAGGGTTTCTCTGCCATGAAAGCAGATCTCTTCCTTCCTCTGTCTGTCAGGGATGGAAGTGACCTTCAGCATCTTGTTTGTCTGCTTGACTGTGAAGTTTACCCTTTATGTTCTATTTGTCCTCACCCTTAATCTCGTTAGGTGTTCAGTGTTCTCATCTTTCTCTTTCAAACAAGCAAGGTGCTTGCTCCTTTTTTGCATTTGTCACTTCCAGTCTCCTTCCCTGTGGCCTCAGGTTTCCTGTGCTGGAGCAGATCCTGTGGGTGAGGCACAGAGATGCTCCCTGCTGATGGAAGCTCAGTCTGTGCCTTTACCCCTGTGGGCAGAGCAGGAAATGAATAATGTTGTGACATGCAGGAAGTTTGGCAGTGCCTTTCACTATCCCTTTCTGGAGCCTTTAAGTTTTCCAACGGTGTCTCTGTATAAAGGTAATTTCTGAGAGAAGGAAAAAGTGGCATCCAGTAATGACATAATGCAAAGGGAGCAGAGATTTGGTGCCTGGCTCATCTCCTCCAGTGGAAAATGGTGTCAAAGTTGCAAATATTTGCCAGGAAGATAGAAAAGGAGAAAATAGAAATGCTACTTTCATTAAGTAATGTCATGTTTAAAGTCTACATTTTAGGAGAAAATTCTAGCAGTGGGAAAGCTGCTATCCATTCCCAGTTTCTCCCACTTAGTATAATAGCATTAAATGGGCTCTACTGACTGAACACACACAACAGCACACACCAAAGGCTGTTCTTTGCTGTTCCTTCAGCAGCATCTGCATTTTGACTCTCCTGAGACAAGAAAAGAGTTCAGGTGCATCCCACATGGCACAATAAAGAACTGCAGCCTTTTTTAGACACCCCTTCCCTGTTTCTTTTGATTTCCCTTTCAGAACGAAGGAACACCTCACAAGTTTAAAGGTGCACCTTCTGAAGCTCCAGGTCTCTAATTCTGCAACCTTTTCATTTCCCCCCTGCCCATCCTGGAATTCCTGACACACTACACATATTGCAAAATTGCAAAAATAACAGAAATTATTAACCTGATGGAAAAGTAATGAGGACAGTTGGAAAACTACATTCCTAAAAGCTGAGAGGCTTACAAGGCAGGATAGGGAAAGGAGTGATGCCAAGAATGTGTCTCTCACCACCTCAGTACCCTGGTTACAGCTTCCAATGTGTGGGTCAGTGGGAGGAAGCTCCCTGGATGTGATTTAGAAACAAATGCTGGGCCAAATAAAATCTTATTAAAAGCTGAGTTTGGATTTCTGGACAACTTGATGAGATTATTTTCTTTTCCCCGCTCCTGGAGTATTCTTCAATGATGAGTCTAAATGGGAGGAAATTGGTGATTGTTTAATGGTTCTCCAGCACATTGGTATTACGATGATATTTTAGGAATGCAAACTGCTTGATGGATGGATTGATGGATGGATGAAAAGAAGGAGCCTTTCTCCAAGAAAAGAGTCTCTAGTAAGCTTTTCATTTCAGTAACGTTTGTGGCCAAAAGTGGTTTGAAAGTATCATTAGGACTTTTCATATGTTTCCAAATCACTCCATTTATTTCAGATGAAAATGGACCTGTGATTTTTTTTTCTTCTGGGCAAGTCTTAGTCCTGCACCAAAAGGATTTTGCTGTAAGCTGAAGATACCCTAGGCCATGACTGTGCTCTGCTATTTTCCATGAAATTTAAGATTGCAGTCAGCTGTCAGACTTCTGTTTCCTATTTTACCAGAAGACATAATTCATCCTGGGAGCTGACTTAAAAGTGGAATTTCAGCAAGACTAGACAACTTGAATTTGAGGACATATGCTTTCCCTTTGGAAAAGGTCACTCTGTGCCGGGAACACAATCTCTCATTTCTGCTTTTGCTCCTTTGCAGCTTTGGGAAGTGAAATACTCTACAGAAATTTTGGAAATACCTAGAGCAAGGAGATATCTGTGACAAGTTTTGATAATTTTACCCTTACTATGGTCTTCCTGGTGAAGTTTCCTATTTAATTATCCATTAGCTTCTTTAAATTTCAGAGCAAAGGACCCTTCCATTTACTATTTACACACATTATGACAAANATCAGTAAGCCAAGTAGACCAGGTCTGACTCAGAGGTTAAATCATTTTACTCTGGAGAAAACAAGTCAGCTAGATTCATTATCTATTGATATGCTGCTGTAATATTTTTTAAATGTTGAGAAACAATAAAACTTTTAAATAAATCCCTGGAATTATGGATCCTAAATGAACATGATGTATCTTGTACAGTCAGATTTTATCTTTACTCCTGTTTTCCTTTATTCGTAGAGTATGTACCCATGGATAAAACTGATGGGGATAATTTCTGAAGAATAAAAGGATTTCTGAGAGGATGCCTTGCAGCCTGGTAGAGCTCCCTGGTGTGGGAAGATCCCACCTTTCCCCAACCCTTCTCAGAGACCCCAAGGATGGCCAAATTGTAGAGCTCAGGCATAGCCCCAAAATGCCTCCGGAGGGGAAGGCTCAGGGCGTTTACTGCTACCAGGGTCACTGTTTTGCCCTTAGAGAAAAACACCAATAATTGCAAGTTGTCATTCCTCCATGATCAAAGTGGCCAGGCTGGTGATATGTAATAAAAATAACTGAAGAAGTCAAAGGCAGCGTTTCAAAGTAATTTTTATGAAGGCAAGAGATCAAGTGATCCAATCTTTCTAGCCACTTCAATAAATATAGGGTGGTGATTAGCAAATAAAACTGGGTAATTGTAGTTTTCTGCTCAACTCAGTATAATTTGCTGAAGTATCTTATGTCAATCAAAATTATATTTAGATTGACACTGTGGGGATATGTAAAACCTATTTATTCTGAATAAATATTTAAAGAGATTATATAAGCAGTGATGTCCAAAGCTGAGGGATTTTCCCTGAAAAGATGAAGATTAGTTATTGATAATAGCCTAACATAAAACTACTCATCTGGTTTTCTAGAATAGGCTAAGGATTAATAATTATAGCCCTAGATTTTAGAAATGGAAAAATTCGTCCCTCCCATCCCAAATATTCAGTTCTGGATTTCTTTGTTTTCACATCTCCAGTGGCATTAGAAATATGGACTCAGACTGTGGGATAAACATGGATTTCTGGAATGATAGCTGGAAGGTGTGGAGGACAGGCTGGGCATCTTCAGTGATGGGCTCTTGAACAGCCAGTGCTAACAGAATCCTGTCATTCACAAAGTAAATAACTGTAGGCAATGGGATAAAAATGGTTTTAATCTGGCTTGACTTTCTCTAGGAGCTTCCACAAAACCAGGATTTGAACAAAACCTGCAGATTTCGAAAGCAATTCATCGGCAAAGCAAGCCATTTTGTTTTAAAATGTTATTTTCCATGTATGTACCAACCCTGTTTTTCAAAAGGGGAAATGGAAAATACTGCTGGTATCAATGAAAACCCAAAATGTTAAACTCGGAAAGAAAGTTAATGAAACAAGAAATCCCTGAGTTATCCCATTTTGCCAAAAAACTTCATTATCAGTACTAGAATTTTGTTATTTTAATATTGCCACTAAAGCAAAAACCCCAAGCCCAGCCTGCTCCTTACTTGCTCTGAAATATTATCTCTTCAAAGCCAGGGATGATAGTAACCTTCCAGGAGCCTCCTGTCAAAAGCAGAAGTTTCCTGCTCTCAATCATTTTTTAGCCCTGAAGCTTGTAATGCTTGAAGTGAGTTTGTCTGGAGTTATTAATTTTCTCCAACTCTTTCAGAAGGAGGACTATCAAAAATAGATGCATGGAAATGTATCGTTTAACTAAGAAGCATAATGCATGCAAAATTTGGCCTTGAGTAAATGATATCAAGTAGGTCACTTTAATCACTGACTTGGATGTTTTTTAGTTCCTTCCAAGTCTTTCTGTCAAAATTTTGAGACTTTGTAGAAGTGAAGAAAATGTATTTTCCATTGCAAAATTGGTGATGGCCTGATCCTTCCCCTTTGCTCTCACTGCTGCACAGCAGGAGTTATTCACAGAGGATTGTTACTCCTCAATCCTCCACATCCAGATTTTACTGCTCCTGGGCACACTACTTTTTGGTGCCATTTGTATAGAAATAACAAATGAAGGCTTTTTAGTGTTCTGGGGAGACTACACACCAAATTTCCAAGAATTAGGAACTGCTAAGAATTCTGGATGCTCAATGCCTTAAAATTAATGTCCTGCGTTTCCTGGCTCTTGTTTGTACCCAGAACCTGCACCTGAAGCTATTTCACAAGTGCTCTCAGTAGCATCACATAATTTCTCCTGCCTTTTCAAGCACCAATGGAGCCTGCACTAGCAGTAATGGTCAGATTTCAGTTTTTCATGCTGAAATTTCTCTTCACTAGAAGCTCAAAATTCTGTCATGCCTGCACTCCCATGCCCCTTCAGGAAGATCTTTAGGGTACACATTTATTTCTTATCTTCCTGAGTAGAAGGCACAGCAGTAAAAACATTTTAACTGCTTTTTAAGCAATATGTTAATTGACCCGGCTCCCTTTGATGGTTTACACTTGTCTTAACAAGCACATAAAAAGATCTGGTGAGAAGAAAAAAAAGAAAAAAGAATGAACTAACAAACAGCATTGCTGTAATACTTTTCATTTACAACCAGATGAAACATAAACTTTTATACCTAAGCGTTATATTTCTTTTATCACCTTTCATTTCATAGCATTTTTGCATGTGGAGAGGAATATGCCTGGTTTTATTTGTTTTTACAACTGTGTTCTATAGGCTTTTCTGGTGTTTTGTGGATCACAGATGGAGAAACATTGGACTAGAAACTGTGTAACTACCCCACCACCCCTCACCTACATGCAGTTGTCTGTAAAATCTTAGAACTTCTTCACTTTTTTATGGGCTCTTGGGATTCTATTTTTCCACTTAAAGCTGAAAATCCATATAATTTTTAGTGGCATTCCATTGTGTTATTCCCAAAAGACTTTTGTTTAAAATCAAACAGATGCTTTGATTTTTTTTCTCTTTCTTTGCTCTAGATGACAACTTATTAACACAATAAACATCCTCTTTATGTGACTGTTCTGAGCCTTTTTTTTTTGTTGTTATCCCAAATGGACTCATTGCATTTAGATAATGCACTTATTTACAACCTCACTAAAACCATCTGCTGCTTTTAGTGTACTTTTTTTTCTTCCTTGAAGGTCTTAACACTTCAAGATGAATCTGTTATTGTAGTATGAAAAGGTTGATGGTTGTAAAAATTAAGAGCTCTGGGAGAGAAGGCTCCTCTGGGGTGGGTCACTCCCAGCCCATCCTCTCACCTTGATGAAGACATCAGGCAATGTCATCCCTGGTACCACGCCCTGAGGAGCTTGGCTCCCAGGAAGGAAAACTTTCACTGTTAACCAACAGCCACTATTGCCTGAGAGCAGTGGTTCAACAGGTTTTCAGCCTGCCTGTAGTCTGGCCAGCCAGTCTGCCTGTCCCTTTGGGCACTGGGAAGCTTTGGGATCTCTTGTCCATAGCCCTGCTAGGGAGAAAGAAAATTACATGCAGTGATCTCCTCAGAGCGGGCTGTTTCACACCAGCTGGCCAAGCTGAGCACAAACAGTCTCCTCTTGGTAAATTCAGACTGCTTCTCCTCGTTGTCTTGTCCTTCATGTGTTTGGCAGTGGTCTCTGTGAGCATGAGCTGCACTGCACAATTTTGTCAAGGAAGGGAGATTAAACTGCCCCACCTGCAGCTCCCTCTGCCTTTTATTGAAGATGTTTTGCCACAGCTTTTCAAATGTGAATGTTACCTGCCACGAATCAAATAGATCAGCAGTCTTACATGCAGCCTGTCCAAACCTCATGGATCATCCATGTCCTGTGACCCCCTAAGCCTTGGTCCTTGCCAATCATGGGCACTGCTCTCTGCCCCAGCCTTAGCACATGGAAAGAAAGGGCTCCACATTAATGTTGTGTGCTCTAAGTGCTGCTGCTGAACGCCACGGTTGGAAAGAGGTGCTGGGATTGAACAGCTGGGAGGACACAGATGGAGTAAGAAATGGTAAATGGCTGACAGCCATATCAACAAAGGATATGTGTTATTTATTTTGGGTTGTTGATGTTGAAGACAAAGCAAATTTAAGTATTTGGGAACGAAGCAGATGGGATGGACGTGGCTTCCAGAAGCATGGGAAGAGGACAGCATGTCACCAAATGCATACGTCAAGTCATATGCCAGCAGAGATAACAAAAATAGATATTTACATTTGCAGTAATTCTGTAGCAGCTTTCTGCGAGGCGGAAAACAAAGCTTTTCTGTCAGCCATTGGTGAATGAACGTGCTCTTCCTGGAACAATCTGTACTTTGAATATCTGCTGCTGGAAGTAAACTAATGGAGCTAATGAGAGCAATTACAAGCTCCACACTATTGTAATTCATGCCTTTCTAGAATCCATATGCTGCAGATGTGAAAGACACAAAGCTGTAGGCAGCAGAGGCTGAAGTGCAGTGCCTTCCCAGGCTGTGGAGCAGGTGTGCTCCAGCTCCTGCCACAGCATCTCACTGCCCCTCAACTCCCACCTTCCCCTCCTCTCACCAACTCTTTCCATGCAAACCATGAGATCTTCCTCATGGTTCAGTATACCATGGGACCTGGCCCTTGGCTAAGCTGCCAGGGTCTGTGACTGCAACAAAAACATGCCATTTACCTCTGAAATTTAGCAGGTTTCAATAAGAATAAGCACTATACATTTCTTTAGATCACCTGTATCAGCTGCTCCCCACTTGGAGAATACACATCACATCAAGAGCTCACAGCATTCAGTGTCAACAATTCATCTGTTGAGAGAGAAAAAGAAGCCTGTTTCTTTTAAATTAAATGATCAGCGAATATTTGCTCCAAGATTTAGCGATTTGCGTTATATATGAAAGCTTTAATAGCCCAAGGTGAAAAATAGAAAGAAATTAGCTGGTTTACTGAATGTGATGATAGGAGAGAAGCATATAATTAGATTGAATAGACATAAAACCACTTCTTTAAAACCTGCTCATTATTGTTTTAATACTTGGAATGTGCATTTGCCGTGGTGGTTTTGTGCAGCTGCTGCTAAATTATTGCTACAGAGAGGCTGTCATTCAGGTCCTTAGGTTCTGTACTTGCCCCTTTTCCTGAAGAATTCTCTTATCTTTAAATACCCTTTTCCTAAAAAAAAAAACAAAACAACAGAACCAGAAGCAATGGGAAACTGAAAAAATCTGTGTTAGTCATAGAAGAATATCACATAACTCACCAAATTGCCCTTTTCTCCTATAATTGTATGATTTTTTATGGAAAGGCAAAAGCATGTTGAGGGATTGCTACAGGCTAATAAGAGGGGGATGTAGAATAATTTTTTGAAATGCTGTGAAAGTTACTTTTCAATTGTGACCAGCAGAAATTTAGGTTATTAATGAGACTTCATACTGAGCTGCACATTTTCTACTTAAGCTAAATGTAGCATTTGTCAGAGAAAGTAATTTTCCTGTCTATTTGTATTCATCACAATTACATATACCATGTTTTATGCTTTTGTTATACAAAGAGGTGTATTCTCCTCTAGGTATATTATCCATGACTACAGTACAAAGAAAAATAATGGATTTTCTCTCTAGTATTTTTATGAACTACAGTCAAGCACATGTCATTGGGTTTGTATTGTGCCATAGTGCCAGAGTGGCAGTCAGAAAACCACCTTTGGGTAATTTATGAAAGATTAAGTTATTTCCTTAATATTTCAGGCTTTTTGTTTCTCAAAAGTTGTCCAAAGTTCAAAAGCTTTTTTTCTTTCTTTTATTTTTTTTTTTTTTTCCATTTCAGGCAAGTTAATGGGTGTTTTTCCAATTTTGTAAACAGTCACATTGCATTTGTTAACATGATAGCCTTCAAGTAATTTGAATTACTTCACTGAAAACAGCTCCTAATGTTTTGAGGTCCAATTGCACAGCAGTCTGCAGTTAATAAAGCACAGCAGTCTGCAGCGTGAGCCTCCTAGGATCACATCCATCTTTTCCTTTCTCTGTAAGGAATCACAGCCAGACCTCTTTTGGGAAGAGCACTGGGGCTCCATCTCTCCAAGACAGACGTGTCAGTCTAAAAGGGATGCATGGAAAGCTCCCCATGCTATTCAAACCAGCGCATCTCTTAAGACAATAAAGTGTCTAAATCCCTGCATTATTAACGACCTACCAAAAAGCCTTCTCTTTCCAAGCGGAGTGCTCAATCATTTAAACTTTTACTCCGAAATTATCAGCAGCGCTGTAATGGTGCAGCTGGCTATAAATGGAGGCAGGTTGCCCGTGGCAATGTCAGGGGGGATGGCGTCAGGCTGAGGGTGCTGGCGGTAATCCGTGCTGACAGCTTCCCCATTACTGCCTCTTCCCGCTGCTCCCGCGGCCCCGGCCTGATGGGGACGGACAGGGCCGGCAGGAGCGGCACGGGAGCACGGCTCTGCCCTGCCCCGGAGGAACTGCCCTGCCCCAAAACCACTGC
>VZUA01099849.1:21332-32624 GCA_013401035.1 Horornis vulcanius
TTCTTTCTTTCTTTCTTTCTTTCTTTCTTTCTTTCTTTCTTTCTTTCTTTCTTTCTTTCTTTCTTTCTTTCTTTCTTTCTTTCTTTCTTTCTCTTTCACTCTCATTTCTTTTTGTATTGCATATATTCAGTACATAATCAGAAAGGAAATAAGAAGAGAAAATTTAGTCGAAGGACTGCAACTGTCCTAACAAGTCAAGCCAAGAGGGTGTTTTGCTGCTTCATTTTCTTGAAGTTTTGCTTTCATTTTCTTCTCCTGTACATGACTTCAAAATCGTGCCAGTAAATCTAGGAGTAAACTCCATGCTAATTTTTAGTGTCCAATCTTTGAAAGATGAAGTTTGATGCAATTATCAAACAACAGCAATGGTAATAACATTGTCTGACAGTGGTAGTTAACGGAGAATCCAGCTGAGAGCTGGACATGAAAAATGCTCAGCTCAGGTTTTGCCTAGATTAGGGGAAGTGCCTGAAGATTGGATACAAGTTCTGTGTAAATTCAGTGTGAGGTGCTAGGAGATATTTTGCCATTACAGCCACCTTATCTGTTCTGCCCCCAGTCGCAAGAACAGGTCTCCTTTCACCCACCCCAGAGCTGAAGCTCCAGTACATACTCAAGGGACAATTATGCCAATGTGCCCAGCTGTGGTGACACACTGGCTGTGCTGTTGGCTCAGCTGCAGGACCTTCCTCTCTTGCAAAACCGTGAAATCTGCCCATCAGGATCCATTAGGAGTAGTAGGCAGAGATGGAAGTTTAGATTAGACTGCACCACCTCCAGCTGGCTGAGCCCAGATTAGGTTTCAGTGTTGACACGTAGACATAGCAGATGAAACACCAATAGTGGAGGTGGTTTAGTCTCCAGCAGCCTCCCTGAGTGTCTCACTCTTGTCTGTTGCCACCTTCTGTGGCAAGAGCAGGCAAATCACAGGTAGAAGTAAATGCCTGCAGTTCACTGAACTAGAAAGTCAAATTTGAGAGTGGGCTGGGCTGGTACACCATGCTCACATAATTTAGGAGCAACTTGCTTGCAGGCTGCGGAGGCAGTGGTAGAAAGGAGAAGCTACCACAGCTAGGAGTGAGAGCTGCTCTTGCAGGATGGGCTGTATCCTACTGTGCTTGTAAGTCAATATCCTTAAACATTTTCTTTAGGGTAAATGTGCTGTGAACGCAGAAGTTGTATTTTTAGCAATCTAAGTTAAAGCACAGGCAGAACATAAACTCAGCCATTTTTCCAAGCTCACCCCATACCAGCTTGACTCCAAGGTTCCAACAGACCCCAACAACTAAATTCTTACAGTCTTGACACCTCTTACAGCTGGATGCAAATACATTCTATTGAGTCCAAGTGAAATGTTGGGGGCAGCTGGAGCAGACCAAACTAATAGAATCTTTTTAAAAATGGCCTAAATCACATAATATCTTCTCCAGGGGAAGTGCATTAACATGTTAGCAGCAATGATGAAGCAAAAAGTGCTGAAAAACTCTTTGCTAGTATTCTGGGAACCAGAGAGGAGATGAAGTCCTGAGAGATTTGGGTGGCCTGTCTGCAGTACATGTATCTTACGCTTCAAAGAACCGTTTCCCCACACTTAAATCACAGCCTTTCCTACTTGCATGAACTCAAAGGGCCAGAGGAACCAGTTCTGAACTAGCTCAGCTTTTCCAGGGAAAAAGGTCACCCTGTTAGTGTAAATCCACCTCTTCCATCTTCATGCTGGGAAGCTGCAGATTTTGGGAATGGGGGTAGAAAGCTGTTTAAGTAATTTCATCATCCATGTTTGCAAGGAGAGTGAAATAGATTGAATTTGTCAAAAAAAAATTGTATTAAAATTTTCAGGGTTTAAAGTTATTTTGATAGCTTGCATATATTTTTAAAATGCTTTATTAAAACTTTGACTATAAACATCAACATCTTCTCTACTAACTTACAAATACTGACTTTCCAGTAACTTAAATTCTTTTGATTAATACTTCTTCTGTATAATTAGCAAGAGTAGTTCAATAAAAGGCTGAATGTCCCACTTGCATGGACCATAACTCACAAAGCCAAGTCTATAATGTTGAATATCCTTCTAGATAAACAGACTTCCACATTTTTTTTTTCTAAAGAAACATAGTGTCTCCTAATTTTTGTTTGAATATTTGGAGTAAAATTAACCACTACTTGAATTTTCATCCCCCACAATGCAGCAACATTTCTGAGCCACATTTAAAAATAATTTGTGTGCTTCTTTTAACATTCGTATTTCAGCTGGAAGTCAAAGAAAGTCAAAGATAGAAGCAAAAATACCGTGAGAAAAAAAAGTAAACCCATAGTATTCCAATAGAGAAAGTAAGGGAACTGACTTTGAGATTAACAGCCAGGCCTGCGTGCCAAAAACTTAGAAGTCTCCCATCGTTATCTTGCAGTCTCCCTTACGCAGATCCCTGGACCAGATCCTCAGATGATATCAGCTGGTGGGTGCAGTCACATTCATGCTAGCAGCATTACAGTGATTAAAGCTAGATGATAATCAGCCTCACTGGTTTCAATGAGTTTTATTATTCATTTGATTGAAAGGTATTTTCCAGTTGTTGTGAAGCAAGGAAATGTGTTTCGAATTCATCATTTTTTAAGCCTCACACACATTGTTTGGCAAACAAGGATTGTTTAGGTTGTCTGGGACTCCTTCACTGCATCCTCTCAAATGTGAGATTTCCCTCTGTTCTCCATTGGACCATTCTGGTGCAGTTAAACACACAGTGGCTAGCTTTGCAAAGAAGTAAGCCTTCTTTAGAATGAGGTCTTTTGGTTTAATCTGTAATCTTTATGGAAAAACTGGACATTACAGTAGAAGGATTATGCTAAATTGCTTTCTGCCACTAAAGAGATGGACAAAGCAGTAGCTCAAGGCATGGAATGAGCATTCTGAAATAAGCACTTGTCACTGAATTCAGTACCAAGAAATTAACCTAAACTATTTCAATTTACATATGTTTGTAATTTGCATCCCAGCTTTACACCTTACAGAGACTCGCTTGTTTGCTGTTACTGTAGTAAATGTTTGTTCACAGGCTGCTTATAATCAAGCAGGGAGGTCAAGCTGGGACCAATTCCAAGGCTGCCTTACCCTCCCTGCCTGCCTTGTGT
This sequence comes from Horornis vulcanius, assembly GCA_013401035.1. Classification (NCBI taxonomy): domain Eukaryota; kingdom Metazoa; phylum Chordata; class Aves; order Passeriformes; family Scotocercidae; genus Horornis; species Horornis vulcanius. The sequence continues at coordinate 24,465 of VZUA01099849.1, forward strand.
GAATATACTCCTAGGGCTCAACACTGTTCCGTGCTTGAGTGGTGCAAAACTGATCCCAAAGCCTGATACTGCAGCACATGGGCTCCCCAGTTATGCTGGGATCTATGAATCAAACCAGAGACTTTCATGTGAATGCTTGCTCCTGCTACCACTCCTTTTCTGTGCTGAATTGCTCTCTGGAGGAGACTCTGGCTTGCTTTCTCACAATTACTCTATAAGTATTTTGCACAGGGTGTGTCATCTTTCCTTGGATACATAAATTCATATCACCTTCAGATAACCATATCCAATAAAGAAATTTGTGTGTCTATAAATTAGAAGAAGTAAACTTTGTGTGCATGGCTTTTGGACTGGTATTCAGAATTTATTCCTAGTCTTTCTGTATCATATATTAGCCAGTCTCCTGCCCCTTTCCTCACTCTTTCTTCTGCATCAGGTGACTTTGCAGATTGATACTGCTTTCCTATGAATTTTTACTATTCTGTTTGGCACAGAGTAAACTTCAGATGGAAAATCTCTGTGGCAGGATGAGGATGGCAAGGTTGAGCCCATCAATGCTCTCCAGTTCTGTCCCAGGGAAAGGAAGGAGTCAACCAGAGGTAATGCAAATCATAGGGAGCTTTAAGACCATCAAGTCCAACGTTAACCCAGCACTGCCAAGTCCACTCCTAAACCAGGTTCACTGCTAAACCATGCCCCTAAGCAATACATCTATATTGCTTTTAAATACCTCCAGAGATGGTGACCGCCACTTCCTGGGGAGCCTGTTCAAATGTTTGACAATCATTTTAGTCAAGAAATTTTTCTTAATATTCAACCCAAGCCTCCACTGGTGCTACTTAAGGCTGCTTCCTCTTGTTCCATTGCTTTTTACCTGAGAGAAGAATCAATCCCCACCTAGGTACAGCCTCCTTTGAGGGAATTGCAGAGTGATAAAAACTTCCCTGAGCCTCCTTTTCCCCAGTCTAAACAGCGCCAGCTCCTTCAGCTGCTTCTCATCAGACTTGTGCTCCAGATCCTGCCCCAGCTTTGTTGGCCTTCTCTGGATCACCACCTCAGGGTCCTTTTCACAGTGAGAGCTCAGAGCTGGACACAGGACTAAAGGTGCCAGGGGCAGAGGGACAATCCCTGCCCTGATCCTGCTGATCAGACTGTCTCTGATCCAGGCCAGGATGCCATTGGCCTTCTTGGCCATCTGGGCACACACTGGCTCAGTTCAGCCACTCAACCAGCCCCCCCAGGTCCTTTTCCAAGGGCAGCTTTCCAGCCACTCATCCCCAGCCTGTAGGACTGCATGGGGTTGTTGTGACCCAAGTGCAGAACCCAGCACTTGGCCTTGCTGAACCTCACACCACTGGCATTGTGCCATTGATCCAGCCTGTCCAGATCCCTCTGGAGAGCCTTCCTACCCTCCAGCAGATCAACACTTCCAACCAACTTGGCATCATCTACCAACTTAGTGAGGGTGTCCTTGATCCCCTCAGCCAGATCATTGACAGAGATATTAAATGAGACTGGCCCCAGAACTGAGCCATGGGGAACACAACTTGTGACTAACTGGACTTAACCACATTCACTAATGCTCTTCATGCCTGGCCATCCAGCCAGCTTTTATCTGGTCAAGAGTGCATCCATCCAAGATATGGGCTGCCAGCTTCTCAGGAAAATGTTGTGAGAAATGGTGTCAAAGGTTTTGGTGACTGAAGTCCAGGTAAGAAACATGCATAGCCTTTCCCTTATATCCACAAACTGAGTCACCTTGTGATTCAAGGAGATGGAATCACAGTCTGAATCTAAATTTCATAAACCCATTCTGGCCAGGCTTGATCCCCTGGTTGTCCTGTATGGGCCATGTGATGGCACTCAAGATGATCTGTTTCATAACCTTCCCTGACACTGAGGCCAGGCTGACAGGCCTGTACCTTCCCAGCCTCCTGTCTGCCCTTCTTGTAAATGGGTGCTACATTTGTTCACTTCTGGTCAACTGGGACCTCTCTAATTAGCCAGGACTGCTGGTAAATAATTGAAAGTGTCTTGGCAAGCTCCTGCACCAGCTCCTTTGGTAGCCTTGGGTGTACCCGATGGGTGTGTTCATTGGGGCCCATGGACTTCACAGTGGGTGCAGAGCTTAACAAGTATAAGACTTTCTGTGGGGGATTACTGTTACTCCCTGGACAACTTGTCAGGTCTTCAGCGTGTTTCCTGCACACCTTCTGTGCCAGCTGCTGTGCAGATTGTCTCACTGTTGGCATCACTGTGGATCACCAGGGCTGCCTAGGTGGTTCTTTCATAGGCATGAGGGCATTTGGCTACCTTTGCTTCCAACCCCACCCAGGTCCCAACATCTGCTGTCATGTGAGCTGCAGGCTACTGGGGGCTCTCTGAGCTCCCCCTGATGTCCTTCCAGTTTGGGAAATCTCCCCAAGCAACACACTAGAACATTCCACAGTGGATCACACCAGCACTGGAGCCACTCACCTTGCAGGAGAGTGCTGGTTTCAGTTATATCATGATTAAATCTCCTGCTGCTGCTCCTGGAACCACCCAGGTCTACTGTGTGCAGGTGTCAGTAGGGCCCAGGGGCCTGGCTGTACCTTTCCAGCTGACATGAGATGATGTTTTCTGTGCATTTGCCTATCTTGCTCTGTGGTCACAGCACATGACTTCCCTTCATTCTCCTTTCGGCCTGGGGCTGCCTCTGCCCTTTGGACTGGCGGGATGTTGCACAGCATCAGCGATGAGCAGCTACAGAGATAGCACATGATGTTGTCTGGGGTGCCAGGGTCATGCAGGTCTGTCCTCAGTGTCTGACAGTTGCAGGGGCCCATTGCAAGCTGTTAGTGCACTTGAGAACACAGGAATACTTACCCATGAAAAAATAATACTGTTTTATAGAAATAGCCCAATGTTTCTCAGTGAGGGTCATGAACCCCTTGAAGGTCACAGGAGCATTCAAAAGGGTCATGAAATTTTAGACAGCAGAAATCAGCAGCAGTGCTGTTCCTCCAGAGAGGCAAAGTGAGAATCCGCTGTAAGTATTGGCTGTCAGTGCTTGCCATAGCAAGGGAATTGCTAATTATACAACTTTAATTGCTATCAGCACTCAGTCCTAGCAGGAACAGAGAGGAGAGGACAGGCATTAAACCCCCACTCTTGCTCTCTCACCCTGAAAGAAGGGAGCAGAAATGGATTTGGGAAAGATACACTCACTAGAAGATGAACCAAAAGGGAAATGTGCTTTGTAAATGTTTGGGAAACTCTAGTAGAGTATAGTGTTTCTGCATTAGAGGAGATTAAGGGAAACTGTGCCTATACTGCAGGGCAGAGTCTGCCCCAGGGCTTGGTATTTGGTAACACCACCTTGTCCATAGTCTTCAACAACCTATGCCATTTTGTTTATTGCTTTTCTGCTTCCTGCAGGGTTTCATTTCATCAGTTTAAGGGTCACTGCAGTCTTTTCACTTAATCACTGTACAAATGATTTAGCTCCCTCACTTATTTCCTTTTTTTCTTTATTCACATACTTCTTGGATCCTGCAGAGCAAAATTCCGGTGTGAAAGGTTTAAGACTCCACACAGTTGTGAAACTACTTTGGCAATTTAGCATCTTTGGTTGAGATTAGTCTTAAAGTTGTTATGTGACATCTGAAGACAAAAACCTGTAAATCTTTCTAAAATGCTAGGCCAATAGCTTTGATATGTAATAAATACTGAAATTCTGTAAAACATTACAATCCATTTTATCATCTTTTCTAAACAGAAAGAGCAAAGTCAGGAAATTCATTGCTGAGGAGTTATATTTTTCTTTGAACCTACTTGATATTAAACATTTGGGGAGTTAAAGCAGCCAGTTTCAATGTAAACAGCCAAATGACTGAATTAAATGTACAAAGTGAACTATTTATTTTTCCTTATGTGTTGAGTGAGCTCTTAGGATGAGATAATAATGCTTTGTAATCATTTACTGCTTTCCAGTTAGAGAAGTACAATAAAGCCTTAATCATTTTAGTGCCACTACTTAAATGTTTTCTGTCTTACATGGTTGCCCCTCCTGTAGGTTAAAAATGTTATATCTCTACCTGCCTGTCCTCTCTTAGGTCGTAAACCCAAGCTCTCTAGGTGCATAAGGAAAAGGTTTTCTAGGTCCAGATAGTCACAACTACCTCATCATCAAAAAGTAACACTTTCTCATTAATGCCATTTAAATGGCTCTTTTTTATGCTCTATTCCATTTAATTAAAATAAAGACTGTCTATTTAGGCTAGGTTTTAAATAACAGACATTTACTCTGCAAAATTGCTTTGAGTAGAATAATAGAAGTAGACACTCCAAGAGCTATTCAGTCCCTACATCAGAGGAGGGGATGCCCTGGGTTAGGTGGGAAGTGAGGAGCAGAGGGCATGCTTGGGGATGTATCTGCTTCAACATCTGGAACTTGAAAAGAATATATGCCAATGACATTATTAGCATGCTGCTCTTAATTCTTCTGCCTGCTTTTCCATTTTTTATTACCTGTTACCGTCATTTTCTCTCAAAAACTTTGGGTGGTATCCCCCGCTGCACCCCGTGCACAGGAAGGGCTCCCCAGTCCCCAACTCTGTCATACTGTCCCTTCAAAACTCACCTCTGCTGTAACACTCAGTAGCAGCTGGCGATCTGTGTTCTCTGCTGGCTCATTTGGTCCACAGTAGCATCTCTATCTTTCTGCACTGCCTCCTAAGTCCATTGTTTTTCCTTCCTTCTCAGCCAGATTGAGCAGTAATTTCACATTTCCATGCTGCCCATGGCTGTGATCAGGGCGGCACGCTTAGATACATGGCAAAACAGCAGCAACATCAGCAGAAGAGAGACGTGGCTCCCCCTAAGTCATGCAAAAGGACTGCTGCCCAGATGGGGAAAAAGCTTGGATCTTTTGTCTTGGTTATTGCTCTAACCACATACTCCTCCTTCCTAGCATCCCTCTCCAAAACATACTGCCATCAATTAACCTTTTCATTGCATTGAGCCTCTGCTTTTGTCTTTATGGCAATGGAAACCTCTGCAATACCAACACTCCTCAGGGAATGCCTAAAGGACAGCAAAGCTGTTTATTTTAAGGGTTCAGTTCTGGGAAGGCCAAATTAAATAAGTAGTAAGGACAAATTCATATGCCAGAATCTGTACCTTGTATGCACAGAGTGGAAGGATATTGCTGAGTATGTGCAGCTGAGGACAGGACCCCACCGAGGGGCTGCCTGGTACCTGGGCTGAGATGTACAGACAGGCATATACAGTACCTGACTGACCTGGAAGATGAGATTTGCCACCAGGGACTGTTGCCAAGGAAAATGCTGCCTCATATCGATTGCTTGGACACTCTCTCTTTGTCTGGCTTTTGTCCTGGTCCAGCCCTACAGATTCAGGTCTCAGACAACCATATGAGCCATTTTGAGGGCGTTTCTGGCCAGACTAGCGACAAAGTGTGACAAATACCTGCATTAAGCCATGGAATAATTACAACCAGCCTGTCACACAGCAGAGGAGGCTGCAGCTTGTTCTTGCAGACAAAGGTGTCTGGGAGGTGTTGGTGTGGACTCCAAGGACAGCAGTAGCGAGACTCCAACGTCACCTCAGCTGTAAGAGAGCTCCCTGTCACACCCCTCCCTTGCTGCTGTCACACACCCTTCTGCCATCCTCCACAAAGACGTGCTTTTCTGGAGGAGGCCAAGATCCACTGAAACAATTACGTCAGCTCCCCTCAGTGAGCACATATGCTTCCACTTCAGAGCCTTGTTCCATTTGCTTCTCATCTTAGTAAAAAGGGGTTTCCTTGAAAACTGTTCTTCCAAGTGTGCTGCCTACGTTTTTCTCATTACAAATAATATTTTCCTATTCTTTCTCACAGGATTGTTTTCATTGTTCCCTGTTGTTCTCTGTCTGTACCATTTGGTAATAAAATAATTGGTAACTATTCTTAGTAGCTAAACTGTGCAGAATTTCTCCCCGTTACGTTCTTGCCTTTTCTCCTCCCCTCCCACAAAAGCGGTATCTCATTCCCTCCAAAATAAGATTTAAAGAAGACAGCTGTCTTCTGTGGCATGTCAATAGATATAAAGAAGAGAAATATGGACTAATTTCTTTTGCCTGATCCTGTACACACTCATCATTGCAGTAAACCAAACATACCCTACTTGTTGAATAAGGAAATATTAGATTTCTAATTTTACAAATAATTATTTGGCCAGATACAGGTTTGTTGGATCAAGCTCTCAACAGGGTCTGCACAAAATCTTTGTTTATTTTGCTCAGCTGAAATTGTTCAAATGGCTTCTCATTATCATTGGGTGGGACTGAAGAGAAACACTGATGTCAGTTTTGTGACATGTCCTGTTATTTAAGTAATTCAAATTTTGGCTGGGGTGTTGAGGGAAAGCCAGTGTGCCATGGCTTGAGCTGGCTTCCAAGTCATTCAGAGACCTTCTGTGACACTCTGAATGCTTTGACCAGCTAAAAAGATTAGCCAGGGCTGTGGCAAATGATGTAAAATGGCAAAGGGCTGCCTCCTGCTGCCCATTGTTCTTCCCAGAGGTAAAATCTTCTCTCTGCTGCTGCCACTAGCAGCACCTCTTTTGATTTTAGTGTGAATTAACCTGATTTTTATGGGCCTTGTGTATGATCANGCAGCTGCTCCCAAGGCCCTCAAAGATGAATGAGGCAGTCATGGTGTCTTGGGGGGTTTTTGAAGAAATCAGCCACGAGTGAGCATTCATCCTTCCCTCACAATTATGCTGCCCTGGTGACTTTGGTGCCCAGGTTGAAACCAGGGAAATTTTAGTTTCCCAGTTCTTGCACAGCTGCTCACACAGACATGGCTGTGATTTTCACAGCCACACGTTTGCTTAATACACTATTCATATGAGTGCATCTGCTCATGATGCTAAAACGTAGTGGTGGATTTGGTGTGCACTCTTTGAAAGAGGTTTTTAAAGGGTTACTGCTGCGTCCAAACATGTTTCACAGCTGACATTTGACAATGAAAAAGAAGAGCTCAATGAAAAGGCTAAATGTTTCACAAGGAAACTCTTTACTGTGGGGTTAATGAGGACTTGAAAGGACTTGCACTCTGGCCTTAGCTGTGTATGTTTGTCTTTTCTTTTACTTTCATCTCTCCTCCCTGAGCCCTGGTCTCTTTTCACTCTTTTTTCCGCTGCTTTTAATTTGTGCTCTGCTATTAAGTCAACCAGTCTTCCGTCCTTCTTTCTCTTTTTCCTTCCTTTCTCTCTTTCTGTCTCTTTCTATTTCTTCCTTTACACTGTATGGGGAGCCTGACTTTGACAGATTGTTAACAACAGAAACCACAAAACTCTCTATTGCTTGAATCTACCCAGGGCGTCTGTTGCTAACATGCAATCTTTATTAGTGATAATATTACATAGCAAAAGATGTAATAGCCTCAGAAGGAAAATTCTGGTTTTTTAAAAGATGTAAAGACTTAACTTTGTAGGGTTTAACTCATTTTTTTGGTTCTTTTTTTATCTGCAACATATGGCCAGATGAAATTCAGTATTTGCCTGATTTAGTGTTTTTTCCTTTTGCCTTTAAATATAGTAAGCTCATAAAGAATTTTTACATCTCACAGTTAAGAGAACAAGGTGCATATTGTCATGCAAAGAGTATCTTGATGGAATAAATGATTTCATGCTGTTGCACATGCACTGCCTGCTATGCTCAGTAATGCATTGTTTAAATAAAAATATAAACCTGTCAGAATACTAATTATTCTGTATCTTCACGCACAAAGAGCAGTTTAAAAACTTATACTGACAAACTGAGGCTCCTGTAACATGCAGGAAAGAAGTTTATTAAAAGACTTTAAATGAAAAACTAAACTTTCAAACATAGTTCAGACATGTAAATGAAAGAATGTCTCAGCTCACTGATCCTAACACCTCTAATTGCATCTACCTTCTGTGAAGATAATCCCTGGGCCCAATGATCTGATATATTCCTGTGTTACCTGACAATCCCTAGTTTATAAACATATTTCTTCTCCTTGAGTCTGATGAATTTGTACTTTAAAATGAAAAATGGAATAATAAGAAATAAGAAATCAATGCTTCATCATACAGAATGTTTTCTAGGGCAACATACTTAATTAGACATAGACTTAATATGAGGTTG
>VZUA01099852.1:10936-22368 GCA_013401035.1 Horornis vulcanius
GTATTTGTCATCACACATACAAATATCAGAAACAAAGTCCACATAATGCTCAACACTTCTTACTTACCAGGTCCATTATAGATTGAAATTTAGTCAATGAAAATAGCACCTGTGCTTTCTGTTCAAAGTGGCATAAATATACATTCCATCCACAATTTACAGTCATTATCAAGTACAGAATGCTTTATTTATAAAGTTAATTTGAAGCTATTTGTCAGTTTAGTAATTCAAAATTCTTGTTTTGAAATTGGATTGTGCTTGCAACTCCATGTATAAGTAAAAATAAATGAGGGAAAGAGTAGTAGTAGTAGTATTTTCTGTAACATTACTGTAAATAACTGAAATGCATAGGAAAAAACCCAGCTCTGAAGACTGTGCAGCCTTTTAAACTCATACACTAAACCTGAATTATTAACAAGTAACATGGAATTGCACTTTGATCAGTGAATCAATCAGAATGGCTGTCAGGTCATGTCTGTATGCTTGGTTCGCCCATTTTCTGTGAGCTCCTTGATTTTGTCCTCTATTCAGGGAACTACAGCAAGGTGTATTTCTAATAGGCATTTGGCAAATGAAAGTCTGTTTCTACAACTACTAAGCAAGATAAAAGTTGAATATATTTTCACCCCAGAGGAGCAGCTAAAATCCTGTTGTACAGCCAAGGTAACTGCTCACTGGTGGCCTATATTTTGGATTTGAATAGAATTTGTGTGTGTACATATACTTTGTCTATGATGGAGTGTGGAGACCATGAACAAAACCTCATACTTAAAAGGAAAATTCCTTAACATCAGCAGCTGGCCCAAAGGCTACTGTGTAACTAGGTACTTAACACTCCAAACTGAGTTATGACCACTGATTTGTACAGTCCTACGTACTACTAATTAATGTTTCTCTGCTAAGTTTGCTTTTTCAATTTTAATATTTAAAAGGGATCTGTTTGCAGGAATGTCTTACAGAACAAGAGTGCAGTGCTTCATGTGTGCTGAAAACTTCCTGATTCAAAGAAGTCAGTTGATACCTGGATAACTTCAGAACTTTCTAAGTAACTTCAGGTTCTCTGTTTGCCCTAAACACCTAACAGTTATTCCCCACCCTCCTCCCCCTTTTTTTTTTTTTTTTTTTTCTTCTTAAAGTGCTGTTAGTCGCTTCTTTTCTTTTGGGACTTTCCTTTTCCTGCATGAAAGACTTAACAGCAGAACCTGACTACAGGGAAACTGTTAAAACTGACAATGAAAGAATCACTTGCCTCGGTGTTAATCTTCAAGCTGCTTTACATTAGGAAAAAGACAAGTAAAAGTGCTGTTTAGAAGTCATGTTATCAAACAGTGATACTGAAATTTATATTGTCATGCCTAAGTTAAATGGAAACACTCACCTCTTCCTTCTCTAGGTCCAGCTATAGTAACGTGAAGGCAGAAAGAATAAGCACCATTCCCCATTTATTTTTTAAGTGTGAATTCTGATTGTTTAAAGATAAGGGTAAATAGATTGAGTAACATCACAATTAACAAANGCAGTATCTGTTATTTGTTGTAACTGATCTCTATGGCAACTTGAAAAAGTTTAATGCTGAGAAGATTGAAAAAGTGTACAGATTGTAAAGATTTTATATAAATTGTAAGATTTTGGTTTAATATTTATAATAGAAAAAATACAGAAATTGTATTTCATGCCTCTGATTTTGTATCTCAGAGAAATCTATACAACCTATATTCATCTTCCTTGACTGCCATCTGAGACCCTTCTGCAGCATTAACCTAGTACCTATCTCTAGAGCAGCTTCACCTTCTCTGAGCCTTGAAATGGTGCCTGGGAAAACTTAGGCAGCTAGGTATTTGCAGATTATATGTTTGGTATTTTAGTGGTTGACACTGTTGCTACTCACTATTCCAAGTATTACAAAGCACCAGTCTTTATTATCATAGTTTCTCACTCTTTTAAGAGTGATAATTTTGAAAATATTTCACAGCACAGCAGCCAAGTTTAAGCAAGGCTTCTGTTGCGTCTGCTAATGCTGCCTATTGCACAGGCAGAGCTGTAGCACCCTAAAGAGTTGCTATTTACCTTACAGTAAACCTCAAAATACCATATCCTAGATTGTATTTTATATGGGGAAATGGGCATTCATTCAGTTATCTTCAGTCATCTGAGGGAAGACAACAAGAGGTGAAACTCCTATTTGTGTGGCAAATCCGCTCTACAGTCTTACGCAAAACAAGTTGTGGGGTTTTTTCATAATTATAGAAAGTAATAAAATAAAACTTGAGAAGTAATTGGAGGATATTTCCTTAGTTTATGTAAAGACAAAAGCAGTAATCATATAGATCACTACACTTTTTTTTTCAGTAAGATAAAATATAACTGAGATTCCTTAGTAATCCCAGACAAAATCCCCGACTTGTGACATACCTTGCCTGTTAAAATTTTTCTGTAAGGTTATCTATTGCCTTCTCTTTTTGATCAAAATATATGTTATTTTCATTACCATAAAAAGTTTCATCACTATTGTAAATCACCAGCAGGAATTCTTTCTTACAAACAATGGAGGAACATATGACAGTGGATCCAAATCACAATAGACACAGAGGATGTAAATAATTTCAAATACAGTGCTTTATTCCTCAGTGTTTACAGCTGTTGACAGAAGTGTCCCAATTCCTGAAAAAAATCCCCAACCTTTTTTTTCAGTTCTTCAACAAACAAAACAATATTAATTTAAGTATTCATTAAGTAAGAATAAACACAAAAATGTTCACAAACACATACATGAAAATCTTTCACTTGCAACAGAATTTTTGAAAATACTTTCTTTTCAAGACAAAACTTGGGGTTTAAATTAATTACTTTCATGGTGCTATTGCATTGTTTGAGAAATTAAAAGCATACATTCTGACAAGAGGACAGCAAAGGATACCTCCATGAAAGATGGTGGTGCTTACTTTGGTTTTCAACTCCTGGCTTCACATTTTGAAGTTATTTAAGAAAAACTGAAATGGCCAGGTTGAAAAAGAAAATCTTCAGCTGATCTGTATTTCCATTTTTTATACAGTCTACATACATATAGCTGAAATATGATACTGAAATAATTTAACTGTTAGAATTGAAGTGGGCATGTACCTGCTTTACTTGATGATTTACTTCGTTCAGAACTGTCCTGCCTACTACAAGCAGGATGGACTGATGAGTGTAAAAACACCAAGGCACATCCACATCTGCAGTTACAACAATCCAACTAAACCTCTGCAACCTTGCATCCTAAGACTAATGAAACCTTTAAGCACAGGTAAGTAGTTTGTTTTTCAGAGTGTATTTCCTTGATGAAGCCACATGCTTGACTGCTGATTACTTGTAGCAAAAAGTAACATTGGGATGAGCAAACAATCTTAAGGCTTTGGTTGTTAAAAAACTGCTTTCTATTCCTTTGCAGACCAACACCTTGCTCCAAGGCCAGCAGTCTCATTTGGTATGTCATCAGTTTGGGAGCTATTCCAGAGCATTAGGCAAAAACCAAGCTCAGAATCAAGAGAACCAGTACTGTACTCCCATGTGACCCATGAGGGGTCTCCCTGTAAAGACTGCAGATGCTGCCAGGGGCTTAGACCAGTAAGAAGTATTGAAAAAATTTAGTAAAGGAACTACACTGCTACCAGTTGGGTGACATTAAGTCATTACTGCAAAAGTTCGCATCCCAGCTATCGTTCTAGCTAGCAAAACTTCTGCTTCTTTTTGTCAGGCACCTGCTGCGACCCTAAAGCCTGGGAAAAGCCGTATCTATCACATTAGAAACAGCATTCTAAGCCAAACTGATGAGAGAGGAAATAACAGGAGAAAAACTTTTGAAAGATAATAATTTGATTTGGAACAGAACTTTACATTAATGCACGAAGTTGCCAATGAAACAGGACATGGTATGTGTATTTATGAAGGTAAGAAAACATCTTTAAAGCATACCAATAGGAAATTTGTGCAGCAAGAACTTGTAACTGAGGAACATAAATCCAAAATCAAATCCTAAAGTTCAGCCTGCAGTTATGCATACAATTACAAGTGCTTCCTGTGTGCTCTTTAATCATCAGACACATCAGGTTAATCAGATGCCTTCCTGAATCTCTCTGTAGTGACCTGACCTTGAGAAATGCTGCAATGAGAACATACTCAGGCATCATCCCCTTTCCACCTCTGTTCTCAGAAGTGGCCTCACAACATGGGAGATCTAAAAGACATTGGGCAGCAGAAACCAACTTCTTTAAGTGACAGCTCTAAATTTAATTCCTGTCTACATATATTTACAGCCACGATGGTATGACAGCTAGCTCCTTCTAGACTAACAGTGTCTGTGATGGAGAGGGCACCCATACCATGGTAAGACAGGGCTTTTTTTAGGTTGGCAGAGAGAGAAGTCACTGAGAAAAGGCAACTGCTGCATGAGGTGCCTTGTTAACTTATTAACCAGGAAGCTGGTGACTCCCAAACATAGAGCAGGCAGGGGAGAAGAGGATAATTTAAAAAAAAAAAGGGAAATTAAAAAAAGCAAGAAGAAATGTCACGTTCTTTCTTATGAAGTAGCTTATTCAAACTTTGTGTCTCAAAGCTGATACACAACCATATACACAGGAATTTATACCAGACATCATGGCTGCAGGTTTTCTGCCCAATCTGATTTTAAAGTTTTTTTATGAAACACCAACAATGGAAAACAGGTAAAATGAAAATAAGACACCATCAAAACACACTATGATGTAAACTTACAGTACATGCTCTGACCATTATAGAGTGTCTGATACATTATGAACACAAAAAAACCAACCTGATTTGATTAATTTGTTTAGAGTATTAATTCATAATGTTACTATAATGTGAAGTTCTGCAAGAGTAAATGAATCTAATTGATTAATTTTGACCAAAGCCTTAAGGATTTTAAATCTGAAATTAAAATTCATTTACATGTCCCACATGAAAACTATGAATGAAGAACAATGAGATGACCAAGCCTGAAAGCAGCATTCTTGATCTTACTTTAAAAGTGGTTTCATCCAGTTCTTAGGCCTACTTTGTTTTTTCTACACAACATTTTGGAGCAGGAAGTAGACATGCAACATGCAATAATTAGAGAGGTCTGACCATTAATATATTTTTGTTTGTTTAAAAAGGGCTTTATTCAGTTTTCTGAGACTTATTTTAAATAAAATGACATAATAAAAAACACCATATAAGCAGTACGAAAAACAAGGACTTTAGTAATCAGATTTTAGTATAAAACTTCTGTTCAGGTAACTAAAAGAACTCAGTGAGAACATCAGTTGGTCTAAAGAAATTACTCATATGGTCATACTTAATTCTAACCTAAACCCAAGTCAACGTATCTAAATTCCTAGTACCAGTAAACACCACCACTATATTCTGCCAGTTACTCTGCTAAGATTTATGGTGCTTCAGTATCTTCGGTATCCTCCCCCTCCTCTTCCACCATAGGGATCACCATAGCCTCCCCTGCCACCATAACCTCCCCTGCCACCTTGGAAGCCACCTCCACCTTGGAAGCCACCCCCACCTTGGAAGCCACCCCCACCCTGGAAGCCACCCCCACCTCTTCCACCACCTCTGAAACCTCCACCTCCTCCTCCCCTACCCCCTCCACCCCNCCAGCCACCTCTTCCACCACCTTCTTGTCTTTTTTGCCATGGAGGCATTTCGGGAGGAGGTGGTTCAATCTCTGTTGGTCTGCCTCCACGGTCAGGGACTCTCCCCATCAGAACCTGTATGGAAAATAAGGTCATTTTCAGAGTCTAAAAATAGTAGTAATAACTTTAAGAGATGCAGGATTTTCTCCTGTAGAAATGCTGCCTGCTGTTTTCAGGAAATTTGGCCTTTCAGTGCAGTACTTGACAGCAGAATCACTATCTCCTGTCCTTGTAACACCACAACAGAACTGTGAAAGTGTTCTCATTTTTCACCTCCAAAACAGAAATAACTGCAGCTAGCTGGCTCATAGTATTTTTGTGAAATTTTTATGAAGAACACTGCAGACTTGAAGCATTAATACTGCAATAAGCAATATACATATTTCATATATAAGGTATACAAATACACATATATATTCATACGGAAAAGACTCCTTATGATGTGGCTTTTCTACTTAAATTTCAAAGTTCAAGTTCAAACCTAATCAGCTGGCAAAAAACAAACTGGCAAATTGATGTGCAATTCTCAAAGGAACACCTCTTTACCTAACATTAGAAACTGCTGACACTCCGTAAAAAGCTGGAATGAACAAAATATGCAATAGGCTGCAGTAACACTTCCAAGAATAAGAAAAAAAAAGGCATCTTGACTATGGCAGGTATTACTGAACCTACGAAAAGAGAAACTGCACTGGACACAGGTAAACAAAACAAACATCTTTGATGAACAAAGATATATCCATGCAGGTCTTTTTGTTGTTGCTTTCATATTTCCTAAACTCTGTGTGATCAATGTTAACATTCCCTGATCAGTCCCAGGCACTCCAACTGAAGTCCTCTCAAGAAAAAAGCCTCACCTTTCTCTCAGATCCTATGATAATGGAGAAATTTCAGAGTGTTAAGTATCAAAACATATTAAAGGGTATCTAAAAAACATTAGAAAAATCTGTACACAGAGGATCAATAAAAGCAGTTTAGTCACCATTTGAATGGTGAAACTCGTGTCGCTACTCAAAAGCTTCAGCTTCTATCACACACAAGAAAGCAGCACAATGTTGATACATTACTGGCAGCCAAACCAGATAATTTTACTTTGCAACAAAATGACATTTCTACAGAAACTTTCATGATTTATAACACAATGATGAACTAGAGATCTGGATTTACAAACCAAACAATAATGTCCTGGCAAGGTAGCCCAGGAACTGATACCACAAATGCTTGTATGCATCCTTGAGATGTGCAGTTCCACTGAAATCAACAGGTCATTTACACACACGTACCACTTCCCACTTTGTTCTCCCTCATTTACACCACTTGGTTTCATCCTGTTGCATGACTGACTGTCTAGGAAGATAAAAACGAACTTTCTGCAATGTTTACCGGAATACTGCAAACCTTCCTTTCCTAAATGGAAAAAATGAAACTAAATACCAAGTAAAACCAGTCTAATTCCAGAATTCCTTTCAATAGGTCTGTAAATCTTCATGTCCATTTATCACATGCCAGAAAAGCATACCTTGTTGATAGCACAGGCAGTCTTCTCCCGTGTTGATCCACTACTTGTTCTTATGATCTTGGACAAATCCTCACGTGCAGCAAGAAGGTGAGCTAACGTAATGGTCGACTTTGGAGACAACGCATAGCGCTTGGGCTGATAGATCCGTGCTATTTCATCTGTTTTTACCTAAAGGATAACATCAAACACAACTTACTTGCCAGGTATCAAACACGCCAACAGACCATGTTTATCAACCACGTGCTGGTCTCAGTAAGTTTCACTTTGAACACAGGGTGTAGCTCTTGAAAATACAAACTATATTGCAAAACATAGTGCCAGTTATCACCAGTTGTCCTCCTGCTGGTGGAGCTATGACACAGAAAGCGCTGCTGATTATGTTTAATTGATGCTGAAACTGAGCACCGGTACAAAAGAAACTCCTCTAATCCGCTGGCATCAAAGAGATTACTCAACGTCTTCCAACATGTCTACAGGCTAAAACTTAAGGAGTTCATACTGCTCTCTCAAGAGCTTTACATAACCATATTCAACAGATTGCTTCTAAACATGATGAAAACAGAGCAGCTTCCAAGTAAGGTAAATTTGTGGAAAAAACATGAAAATATATCAATGCAGCAAAACACTTACGCAAGCCAGAGTGAGACTGAGCGGAGACAACGTTAGATTTTTTCCAAGCATGCTTTGATATTTCATTTATTTAGTAGAAAAGAAAAATAAATGTACTTTCTGGGAAATTCTAGAATGACCTTCAGAGTGAAAGAAAACATTTGATATTGGCTAGATCAGACAACATGTGCTGAACCTTTACAAGACTGTTTTGCAAGGAACTTACTCCACCATTTGTGAACCCATTTTGGTCTGCAAACTTACACCCCTCTTGGAGAACGAACTTGTTACAAAAAAAAAGAAAAAAAAAAGCCACACATCAAAAGCAGAGAAACGTATCAGTATCTATTTAATGGTGGGGAAAAAAAGGCAAGCTAACAAATTTTAAAAAGACAAGTATTTGTCTCTTGCCTTAAAAAAAACCAAACCAACAACTCCAAATTACATCAATGCCTGAACATTTTCAATCCCCAAAACCTTCTCGAAGAAGTTTTTTTCTCCTTCAAGAGAAATAGAGGGGAAAAAAAGATAAGACAATATGTAATTTTGAATTAGTATGTAACCTGGTTATTTCTATAACTGCATATATTTCACATCAACAGTCTTTATACGACAGGAAAATGAATCATCTGACTACTTTATCATCAAAAATCTTTTTAAACTATTGCTCTATTTCAAAAGGGCATTCATTGTTTTTCACGTTGTTTGAATGGAACAATAACAAATGACAAAGTTTTAGTCTGCTTAAGTTAGTCATCAGTCACATCAACTGCATTTTAGAAGTATACTTCAAATTTGAAGATACATAATTATATTGGTACAGCTGTAAGGAAATTATACAAGTAGGAACATCTCCTGGCTACTCTGAGCTAAATGCTGCCCTCTTCCTTTCTTGCAGCATAAAAGCATCCACAGCCCCTTTGGAAATTAAACAGTGAGCTATTCCAATGCAGCACAGCACCACCTAGACTCATGTCCTCCAGTGATACTTAGTGAACTTCATCAAGTTGATTCTGCATGTGTCAATGACAAATTGTGACATCACAAAGACTTGTAACAATCCATACTTTCAGTAAGCTTTCCTATTTAAGATTTATCCATTTTAAGCCTTCTAAAGAAACCTTTGGAAGGAAAGCTGATCTTGCCAGCTCATGAACAAAAACATCTGCCTCCAGCTTCTCATATGTGTCTTCATCAAATTACAAACTTTGTGTATCTTACCTCCCTACTCTTTTGGATACAAACAAGATATATTCCCAGCTAGGAAATATCATGACTATTTTTTAATATCCAGAGTTCTAGGAAACAGTACAAATGAAATTATCACAACTAAAGCAATACCAGCAGAACAAATACAGAGGAGTTCTCTGGAATTTTTAGTGACTTGAAGGATTACAAGCAATTGTGTGATTTTCTCACACAAGCTACTATTCATATAACCAGATCAACTGAATAGCTGTTCATCTAGTAGCATTGAATCCAAGATAGGGGGCAGTCACTGTAACCTCACAGTCACTTTTTATACCCAATCTCTGTTAAGTGTTTGTATTACTTTTGCATCTGCATGAGAAGTCCTGAGGTTCCCTCCTAGTTTACATCACTGGAGGGTGTTACAACAGAAAAGAAAACAGGGAGATGGGAACTTTAATTAAAATGAGAAACCCCAACAAAGGATGCTAGAATTTCTAACTGTGAAGCTATAAACAGGATAGACTGTGCCACCTGGTTAAATCCATCCCCTTTCTCAATACCTAAGATTTGGATATTATAACTTGACCTGAGAAACAGGCTGGAAAAAAGGTAACAGTGATGAAGTGTACCTGTATATTTACATGGTATGCATATTCCGTAGGAAGCCTTGGGGAACAGGAAGCAAAAAATACATCAAATTTACCTTTGCTCTATCAGACCAGCCAAAAGACTGCACAGTCACATCAAGCCTCTTCATCAACATCCGCCGTCGACACTCATACTCACTGCAAAGAGCATCATTGATTTTTTCCAATCTTTCCTGCAGTGTTACAATAAGAAATTCAAACAGTCAAATATATTAAGTTATGGAAGTCAATTCAAAATTAACCCCTTTCATCAACTAAGATGTCTATCCTGAGGTGAACATTATAAACTACACAGCATCTGTGTAATGCTACAGTAGTATGTATATACAAAATTATTTGAAAGTGAATCAACACAAAGTCTGTTTTATAATGTCAATTCTGGATGTGTCTGATCATCATTGTTAGTATTTAGCAACTGAATTTTAGCAATAATGTTCAGCAATAGAGCAGTCACTGTAAAAAGGCAAAGCTAAATGAAGCCATATGCATTTATTTTGACCATCCTGTTAGGTACTGGAAAGAAATGGAGAAACTTTACCACTTGGTCAGAGTTGAGAGGTTTTGTTAGCAGCGACTTCCCCACATGGTTGTTTTTAACTTTTGAGAGAATGTCCTTTATCTGAAAAAAACACATACATCTCAGAACACATATGATATTTAGATTTATTTCAGCAAAATTTGTTACAATCTCATTTTGCTACTCGGAAGATCAAACACAGCACATTTGTTTTAGCAGACACATGAAAACAGATACACATCTTCTGGCTTATGAGCCAGTATAAAAAGATTTCCTGAATGCTTTTATAAGATGCCCAGCCTCTATACAAAAATATTTTATGGCACATCACTTTTACTCCCATTAACAGAACAGTAGCTGTACAGCAAATTTATCAAGAGCATACAGAAAGTAGGACTAGCTAAATTACTTTTTAAATACTACTAAGTGTTGTAGCTACAACAAGAGTTCTGCTGCAAAATGTTATACTGGCTACAAAAAAATCTGGTGATGGGTGCTATTAAGAAAGGCAGGAGATATGCCAGGTATGCAGTCATTTTTTCTCACTAATTTTATTCTAATCCTATAATTGGCTCCAGCTAACATTATGTTTAAAATTTTTGCATTCACTCCAAATCAAATTTGCATATACTTCTTCCACTAGTTCTTGCCCTCAATAGTTAGAGATGAAATATGTTCTCTGCCTTCCAAACACCACTGCACTCTCCTCTCTCATTACAAGAAACCTCTACCTCCTCTTCTTGAGTGAACTTCTTTTGGCAAAGCTCTTCTAAAATCATTACCATGAATGCCCACAACACTTATGCATAACTTGAACATATTCCAACTGGTTTTTCAGCTGGAGTTGACAGCATGCATATTATTATTCCTGCAAGTTTTGTACAGTCTGATGGGGAGAACTACATCTTCATTTGCTTTAGTAAATAACCATGGGGAACCAAGCAAAATGAGTAAAACCAGAGTTAATTTTCTTTTATATGTCAAAGGAAGGATTAAGGTAGTGCATGATCTACAGTAAAACCCATAACTGGGGACAGCCATTAGATACATTTGCAAGGATTATAAAACTTCATGTGGGCACACAGGCATTTACATTACATTTGTCATAAAAGGCATGGTTCAAAGCTCAGTTTTGAGCTTCACATGTTACAGAAATATCATCTCTACTCACTGCTATGAAAAAAAAATTCCAGAAGTCAAAAATCACATTCTAGAGCACCTATTTAACTGTTAAAAGAAGTATTTAGAAAATCAACTCTCTATTG
>VZUA01099862.1:10193-29695 GCA_013401035.1 Horornis vulcanius
TGTTTTTCAAAGGGAGAATGGAGCGGGCAAAATAATTGGTAGAGCATGGCTACAGATCTTCATTGGGGTAAACCCAGCAGGACTGCTCAAGGATTTTCCCTGCAGCCATCAGGTCATGAACCTGAAATTCCTCAGAACTGAGGAACTAGAAAAGTACCAGAAGCCCAGCAGTTCAGAGGGGTTCGCAGTTTGCCTTATCAGCTGTCACCTATCTCAGAAGGGTGAGTGGCGAGAGGTTCTTCACCTTCTTTTTCTGTAGTGTGGAAGAAATGTGCTTACAGGGATGGAGACAAAGAGGTTCACAGCCCCGTGAAACACTTTGGTGTTTCTTATCCTTTGCAACTTAATTGCTAGGACCATGATAGAGATCCCATTCCTCCTTTGTAGAAACACAGCTTGATGACAAATCAATGGCAGGAGTGAATATATAAGAACAAACCACAGGCCGTGGACATAAGTCTGTGCTTTGCTGGGAAAGTCTTACACTGAACAGTGGGATAAGCAGCAGGATAGGATAGGATAGGATAGGATAGGATAGGATAGGATAGGATAGGATAGGATAGGATAGGATAGGATAGGATAAAACCTCTCAGATCACATAAAGCAATAAAGTTCTGAAATGTTTAGAAAACTCAAAGGAAATCCATGGAAGGCAGATGCTCAGCCAAAATGCTGGCTCATGCTGGACCTCATAGCAGGCAATACAGCAGATAATACAAAATCAGCATCTATAAATTAATAAAACAGAAAAAGAAAAGAATTGTGGTAAAAAGGCTTGGCGAGCAGCTGGGTCTAACCAAGGGGAACCACATCAGAAGAATGTGATGTGCCCCTGCAGGGGTAAGAGGATGATGGGACCACCAGTCAGTTTGGCCAGCTGTCTGCTGAGGCTGCATGTGCAGCCATGGCAGCAGGATGGTGCAGATGCTGTACACTGAAGGCAGTGGCCCTAGAGTTCTTCCCGCTTTTCCCGTGCCTTTTCATCTCCACCCACAGGGTGACCTCTCTTACCATCCCCTTTCTAGGCCAAGAAATGCTTTATTTATCCAGGGCCATTTGATGCCTCTATCCACATAATTCAGCTTCCCTTTATTCTCTTGCACTTCTTCATATTCCCATTAGCACAGGTTTGAAGCAGAACATCAGCTCTTATAGCTCTTTACCAGGTTGTTTACTGCAGAATCTCTCTGAAGTCAGAGAAACGGCAGCCCTGGTGCCAAATTCCATTTTAACTACACAATCAGTTATCAGCCCATTACCATAATAAGGAGATTAAAAGCGCTGAGAAATGCACAGTTTACTCATGGCTGGGGACTTTGCTGCTGTCTTCCCGGGTCCCACAGGTTCCATTTTGTTCTGCTTGTCACTTTCCTCCAGGATCCCTGGGGAGGGAAGCAGGGGCTGGAGATAATGAGCAACACTATGTCCCAGTCAAGGCTGGGGCAGGGGATTCCTCACACCCAGAGCCACTCAGGGGAACTAAATCAGGCCAGGTCACCTTTCTTGGCCCCTTGAACATTTCCTTTCTTCTTTGAATGTCTAACTTGAAACATTTCTCCACTGGAAAGATTTCAGACCTCTGTTCCCTCTGCATTCACTTTTCTGCCTATCATTCTTCTAGGACAAGACTGGGGATCATTTCAGCCATCCAGAGTAATCCTGTCTGGATCCAACCCCATTTCTGCCTCCGATCTGCAGAGGGCAGAAGATTGGGTTTCAACAGCATATAGTAATTCTCACGTATTTCTATTTCTAAGAGGCTCAAAGGATATTTCTGAAGTAACAGATGTGCTCCATCACAACAGGATGAAGGCAGGCAGAGACCGGGATACTGATGGATGCCTCCTCTGAGCACTTCTCAGGAGTCTGCAAGTCAGACCTGCCTGCAGACTGCAGCAGGCGGGTGCAAGTGCAGAACAGAGCATTAGAAGCAATTGTGAGTCACCTGCCACCAAAAGCAAGCGTCTCATCGAGACGAAAGCAGCACCTGCATCGACTCCAAATTTATTCACGTGGTGTCACCGGGAAACCTTTGGCCATTACATTGAAATCCAAGCATTTTGCAAAAGCAATTATCTAACTACCAGGTTGCTGCTATTTTATGTAAGATCAGTAACAGCCAGATTTAGTTCCTCTCCCCAGAGTCTCTGGGTTTATTTTCTGATCAGCTGTTGTCTTTCATTCCCACTGCCCGGACCAATTGCTAATGACTTCAGCCTCTCGCTCCAGGAGGCAGGGAACCCTCTCTTCAGGGATGACAGGCTGAATCGGGGCAGGAAGGATGGACACTTTTCCCTGTTTGGGGTCTAGTAAAGCTGCTCAGCTCCCTGCCCAGGTTATTGACACAAGCAAGCCAGGTGAGCTGGCAGCAAAGGCTCTGTGAATTTCTGCCCCTGAGGTGTCTGAGTTTGGGAATAGAGGCTGGGGGTAGCAGGGATTAGGGGAGGCAAGGGCATTTATGAAGCAAACACACAGATGCTGTAACTATAGCAATGGGAACAGAACTGGGAGCATAGGAAGACATAGCCTCTCAATATTGACCTTGTGTGTTGAATTTTTTGTGGCCTGCAGACCCAGAATGCATTTGTTGCTACAGCATGAAAAAGAACAGCATCATCCCAGGATCCAGTTCCTGAGCCAGTATTGGAATTTACATCTTGTGGACAAAAGGAAGCATTGTAACACTGCTATACTGCAGCAGCACATATTGAGGAGGCACAAAACTTCAGCTGTTGATCACTAAGTACCTCTCCCCAGTTTTACAGTATTTTGCTTCACTTCCTGCCCTGCCACCTCTCGCCCTGTCCTTCCAATCAACTGCTGTGCTTCAGTCTGCACTCAGCTGCATTTCAAGAGTCAGAATAGCAACCCATAAACACACACACACAATTGTTGTGCTGACCCAGAAACTTCTAGCTTTTCTTGCTAGCAGAGTTTGAACCATCAGCATTAGTCATACAGTGCATTTCTATCACTCCCAGAGGTGATGGTGGTAGGAGACTCGTACACTAATGAGAGGTCCAGGAACCAGATACGATCCAGGAGAGGTTACACTGGAAAATAAAGCTGCAGCCAGCAAGGCAGTTAAGATGCAAGCAGGTTACAGGCCCTGAGCCAGGGGTTTCACAAGCCTCCACTACATTACCCTTACATACACACACCAAAGTTTTGACTCTAAACTCAACCCCAGCAATGTTTGCCTTTCACCTACTGCTGTGAATGCAGTTTCATTTCCCAAATGTCCTGCAATGGCTTGAGGCTTGGAGCCTCATTCCTATGAAACTGCAAATACCCTCTGACAGAGATATGATAGAGTATCACCCTAATGAGAAGAGTCTCTGGGTGAAAGACACTTGCAGGAAAAAGCACTGGGTATGGATGAGCTGTTTATGGGTGTGCATGTAATTGATATGAGACAGCAACAAGTCAGAGAGGGGGGAAAATATTTCCAGGGACCCTGAAGAACACAGCATCTGCTGCATGTCTCCTTCTGTCTGGATTAACCACTGCCTGGTCCCAGTAAGGCTCAGAGCTGGGGGTGGGGTGTTGGTGTTCCCTGGAGATGTTTTCCTCCTGCACCTCTCTAGTTAAGATATCAGAAGTGAGATTTGTCACTTAACCATCTGGAATAGGAGATCACAGGAGGCTGCTGCTCCTCAGTCTGTCACACTCTTTAACTGTGCTAATGTCATTCAGATGTTTCACAAAGCAGCCCTGACAAGCAGGCATGAAATTAAGATGTTTGTGGAGCCGGCCAACTGGGAAATGACAATGGCAGACCAGGGAAAGGCAGAGCAGGGGGACACATTCAGAAGGAAGAAACTGTGCTGGAAACTGTTTGCTTCCTCTTGCTCCCATGGATCTGCTACAGCCTGGACCAGCTCAGACATAAAGGCTGATGCAGTGGCATCCCCATGCCAGGGAAAGCCTGGGAGCAACTCCCCTGCTTGCCCCTTGGTGCTCTCCTGTTGTCCAGCCTCAAGAATGAACCCAAGACAACTACCCATGTTCTCACTGAACTGGGATTTCTAGTAGGAGAATCTCTTTCCCAGGGAAGCACACATATCCTCTGGGACAGTTCTGTGTGGAAACAGGCTGAGGGAAGATGAGTTGGCGAGAAGCAGAGGCCACCCTTCAACCCCACAGCACAGCAGCCCTGTGGGATTTCTTGGCAGGGAGAGGACGGGGCATCCTGTGCTCCTGTCTTGGTCCTAGCAGTACTGCAAGGTGCTGGGGCAGCTGGATCTCATTTCCTACTGCAAAGCAGCTTTATCAGCAGCAAGTTGACATGGGGCTTTAAAACACTTTCTAATTAAGGAGCAGGCCAGCCTGGAGAGCAATTAGGTTTGACGCATTCCGTATTTGAAAAAGTCTGTGTTGCAAGCTCTGGAAAACACACTGAGCTTCAGCAATTAAATCTTCTTCCCATTCCTCCCTGGCCTCCTCATTTGCAGAAACATCCTTGTTGGACAGCTCCCAACCAGTGTGCCCACTGCCCTGAGGGCAAGGGTGCAGCTGGCACTGGGGTGGGATGCAGCTGGAGCAGGTGAGGTCAAATGTACTGTGCGTGGTGGGGAAAAAGCACGGTGCAATTTAGCCTGGGAGGAAGTAACTGTAAGGCAACTAGGCACAGCTGCCCAGTTTAATCCAGCCCCTCTCCCATTCCCCTGCCCTCAGGGCAAGCAAAACTGTGATTCCCTCTACCTCCTGGGCTTTGCAGAGATGTTGAGCTGCTGAGATGCATGGGATTCATGGCCAGCAGGGAAGTCATTTCAAGTGTGGCACTGCCTGCAAGCCAGGAATGATGCTTCACTTTCCTACAGACTCACAGCCTGCCTTTGAGTCAGCCCACGAAGCTGGGCATGTCTCTGTTTCCCCTGCTAAAAGACAGCAGTGAAATAGCTACAATGAGGTTATTTTGCTTCGTCTATTCAGAGTGCCAGCAGAATTCATTAAAAGTATCTTTTTTATCTTTTGCTCTACAACCACAAAAAAAAATTACTTTCTTAAAAATAATCCATGAAAATACTTTACTTTTTCAGGCATGTAATTTTTCCCTATGTGGAAATAGAGGAAGACAAGAGAGTAGATATTTGTTACACAAACTTGTGTTTTTTCTCCATCTACAAAGCATAATGTTTGATAGAAAAAACAATCTGCTACTCCTCAAAAAATGTGCGTAGGAAAGAGTTGGGGTTTTTTTCATGAGAAAATATTTCAAAAGAAAACAAGCTAATTATTTCCAATTAGGAGTTCATGAGAGTAGAGCCTGCAATGCTAAGCTCACTCCACTGCTGGTCAGCTCCTTTCCTTGCTCTGCAAGAAGCTGCCTGCTCCCCTCCTTTGAGGGTAGGAAGGCAGGGGATGGAAAAGACTTTAGGAGTTCAAAAGCAAGGAGAGACATGGAAAGGCAGAGGGAGAGAGAAGGAAAGAAAACAGGAAGGAAGAAAGAAAGGAAGAAAAATGAGAAGGGAAAGAAAGGAAAAGAGGGGGAAAGGGGGTAAAAAGAAAATAAAGAAAGAAAGAAAATAAAGAGTCAGTGAATGAGAACATGCTGCTCTCACTATTTTAAAAATTAAAATGAAAACCTCTAAGGTTAAAAATCTGCCTGATGCTTCCCAATTCAGGGGAGGGAGATGACTGCAGAGTGCTAATCAAGGAGGGAAAAACTGGGAAGGTGACACAAAGAGCAGGGTAGAAGAGGGGTGGAAGAAGCAGGTGGCAACAGGACCTGAGCACACAGCAGGGAAAAGACTTGCAATGCTGCTTCTCCTTGCTTTGGTAAGTACCAGGTCTTTTTTTCTCATCCTCTGACATGGGGGAGTTCTTCCTCCATCACACTCCCCCCACCTCTGTTGCCCACACTTCTTTCTCTCTATTCTTCCTTCTTCTTTTTCTACTTTCAAGATACTTCACCATATCTCCATCCTATTTTGCCCACACCTTCCTTCATTCCTTCCTTTACTCCTCTTCTCCTGCCTCTTCCTCTCTCTCCCCCACCATACCTCTCACTTTGTCTTCCCTCCAGCTCCCTGAGGAATTCTCTAATGACTTAAATGAAATGCCAGCCTGCTCTATCTTCAATAACCCTCCTTGCTGGATCCCCAAGAGGACACTGCCATGCACAGCAATTAGGAAACCAGTGCCTGGGGCTCCTGCATTTGCAGTGTCAGCATGGAGATTGTCTCTGCCCTCTTCAGGAAGAGGAGGAGGTCTCCATAAAGTTGGGAGAACTGTCAGAATGGGGACAGAGGCTACTGCAGAGTCTCAGGAAGGCTTTCCTAAGCCATCCAGGTCCCTTTCCCTCTGTTCCTGTCCTCCCTCAGGCTACCAGCACGTCTCAGCCCAGCAGCAGTACAGCTCTTTTTGTGTTCCTCACACCCAAAGTGCCCCCCCAGCCAGTGACCTGTGATGAGGGGATCCAAAGTCTCTGGTCCCACCTGGGATGGAAGCAGCGAGTAAGACAATGCCCTTAGATTTCTGGGTTCTTCTGCCCTTAGATTTGTGGGTGGCTTGAACAGAAGTCCCTAAGGCCTTCTCAGACATGCACAAGGTTTCTCTCTAAAGCCCCTGCTTCCTTTACACCTCGTCCTTTCAACCAAGCTATCAAAAACATCAGCAATGAATGTTCTGAATTTCCAGAGGACTCGGCTCCACTGTGACCCTTTTGGCTGTGGTTTGCTCCAAAAATCTCATCTCTTTGTGCCCTCATTCCTCTTGGTAAAGCATCCCAGACAAAGGCAGACAAAGCCAATGCCTCTCTTGTGTGCTGATGAAAAGCGTCTTTCAAAAAGCCTCTTGGGAAATGCTTCCCATTAGAGTTAATTCTGTTGTTCTTTAATACTATCTGCCCCTCTCCTCTGCTTTGTCTTGGTTAGCCTCCATTCGTGGGAAAACAAGATCTCAGAACAGGATTCATTTCACTGTTGTTTTTCTTATCTCAGCAAGTAACCCTGTGGTCTCTGCTTGGTCAGGTGAGGAAAACAAACTCTTCCATGACATCATTTGTCTCATACTAAGGTCAGTGTTAAAACTAAGTCAGACAAAGCAGGTCCTAAAATCACTTTGTCCTTTGCCCTAGGGAGAAGGGGAGCAAGGAGCTCAGAGACAAGCAGGCTGAGGCAGGCAGTCTCCTGAGGACCTGCCTCTGGGACTGTCTCCCACCCACCCTGCCCCTGGATGCCTGTGGGGGGAGAATGGATCTGCAAGGAAGGGCCCAGAGTGAGACAGGGGTGCACATGAGCACAAGATGCAGGGATCACTGGGATTAAAAAAAATCTCAGGAGGAGAAAATGAGCTACACACGTGCCCAAACCTCGGGTCCCCAAGAGCCGGCAGCCCCCGTCCACAGACTCAACCTGTGCAGGGCTGGGGAAGGCAGCCTTGGTTTTACTGTAGCAACAAGGCTGTCTTTCACAAGGCACCATCTGGGGTTTTTGGGTTTTTTGGGGTTTTTTGTTTTTTTTTTTTTGTTTGTTTGTTTGTTTGTTTGTTTTGTTTTGTTTTCTTTTGTTTTGTTTTGTTTCCCCTTCCCTGCCGCTAATGGGTCATTTCTAGGGGATCTGAGACTTGCAGGCCCTCTTTAAAACTGGCTTTTATCTCATGCATGCCTTGGTGAACGGAGGCAGCAGGCTCACTGCATGCAGGCACTCCCTGAGCAGCCCCGGGATAAGCAATTAAGCAGCCACACGCCAGATCGGGATTAACTGCTTTCCTGTCTGTCTTGAGACCTTTCTAATTGCTCTTCCCGATGCCTCTCTTCAGTCTCCCTTCATCCAAGCCCTGCCATCCCATCACTCTTCTCGGGCACGCCCCTGGGTGCCTGGACAGGGAGTTGAGAAGCGTAGGTGACACCCCAGTGCCTGCCTTGCAAAAACTGCCCCACATGACAGGGGTGCCTCTGCTGACAGGTGTCACTCACTTGTCCCCAGCTCAGCAAAGCGAGGGATTTCGAGGCTGGCTCTGGCATGTAGGCACTGAGGTATTCACCAACAGAAAGGTGCTGGTTTCGTCTGAAGGAGGGCAGAGAGGAGGAATGAAATCCTTATTTCAGAAGCTCATTGTAGGGTAATTATCAAACAGCAGCAGTAGGCTGGGATGCTTGCTAATTAGGCCACATTCTTTATGACTAGTTATTCTAAGCTGTAATTTGACAGACTTGGGGGGGGAGGGACGTGCACATAAATTTGTTTTTAATTACATTTGGTATGCTAATTTCTGATATAAAATAAATATTTACCAGAAGCAATATTTCTTCATTTCACGCTGGCTGCACTCTGGCATTTATCGAGGGTTACAAACAGACTGCTATCACACGGCCCTCCTTGCTGGCAGATCTTCCCCTCTCTCCTTCCCTCCCCTCAGCCTGAGAGGGAGAGGGATGGATCCAGCTGTGTCCTGGGAGGGGAAAGCAGCAGGGAGAGGGAGTCACATCGTCTTTCCCTTTGCCCAGTGGCAACACGTCCTTTTACTGCCAAATGGTGCTTTGGACAGGGTGCTCTTAGCCAGCTGCTGGCTACCACTCCAGGGCTGAGAGCCTGCCCAGGCACTCGTCTGAGAAGATGGGAGATATTGTTCTCCTGACAGGCAGCCTGGCTTTTGTGCAGCAAGAGTGCTTCTCCAACAGCTCCAAGGCTACAGACCTCTATTCATGCAGCCTCTTCAACCTTTACAGCTTTAAAGCCTTTCTTTTCTTCTTCTTCTTCTATGTATGAATGAACAAACATTTCAAGAATGGAAAGCTTCAAGAACTGAAAGCCACAAATATTTCATTGTTGTTTTGACAGTCTAGGAACTTTTCCTTCCCTACAAGTGTATGTTCTTGCACCTTTTTTTTTCCGTTCGGTGAAGTCAGCTCTTATTGTGTGCTACACACTCTGGATTTCAATAAACTTGAGCTTTCCAGTGGAAAACACCATGCAGTGGCATTTTTTGATCAAATATTAGCTCAAACTTCTCAGGTTACTGCAAAGTGTACTTCTATCTCAAGCAGGTAACTTCTGACCTGGTGCAAAGTAGCATCTCACTGCTCGACTTGACCTGGGCGCTCCACCTGGAGCCAAGACAGTCAAGAGACCCTTGCAGATCCATGTCCTGATGCTCTGGTGATATACCATGGAAGAAGCTGGAGTGACCAGGGTTTCAGACACCTGGGGATGTGTATTACCTCCACCACCAATCCTCCAGATGGATTATTCTCATCACTTAGATTACTTTGATTTTTTTGATAAGGTATGAACTCCTGTGGCACAAAGGGTGTTCATACTACCACTGTACCATGAGAAGCATGTCAGATGCTTTGAATTTCCCAGCAACTGGAGAACCACCCCATTATAGCCAAAGAACCCTACTTCTTTTTATTTAATATGTGAGCCACGTCTCAGAAAACTCTTGTCTTTTTGTAGTGCCAATATTTGAAATTAAAGCCTTCAATAACAGCATCTCAAGGCACTAAGGAAAAAGACACAAAGTTTGGGGGGGTTGAGAAAACTATCTGCGTGGGGTCAGAAACAGCAGGAGGAAGCCCATCTGAGGAGCAGAGCTCTGGGGATGGTTTTGCTTGCGCTGTTTGCACAAGCATTTAATTCACTCTGTTGACACAAACTACCATTTGGGAGATCATCCACTGATTAGCAGTTATGGGAGTTTGTATAACCAAGCTGAAAATTTTCAGCAGTGCTTAATGGCTATGCACTATTTAATATTTAACACAAGTTCTTCCTTCCCTTGCAGGTTAGTTGTGTTTGGGCTGATGGCACAAGCTGTCTGCCCACACTGTAATGCCTGGTTGCACGGTGGACAGGGAGCAGGAGCCAGGAAGGCCAGCAGCATGGAGACAGGTAAGTCAGCTGACATTGTCCTGCCTTGTAGCTTGGCACACAGAGTAGAGCCACGGCTTGATGGAGCTCCTCTTTTAATACCACATTCCTGCAAGGACAGCCATTTATCTCTTCTCTTCACCTTCGTGCTTCTTTAAAGGTGGAAACTGTATGATGGAATGCTGTAATGGAGATGACTCTCTTATCCCATCTGGGGATCCCATTCCCAAGTATCAGGGCATGGTTGTTCCTCAGTACTTCCAGCCTTATCACCAAGCACACCCAGACAAGTATCCCCATGTCTTCTCCCCTCAGAGGAACCAGGGAGAAGGTTTCCAGACTGAGGGACCACAATGACAGCCATTTTTCTTTGCTCACGGTGACTCCCACTGCTTCAATCCCCCCAGTTTTGCCTCTGCCTCTCTGGCTGCAGCTCATTCACAGCCTTCAGCAGAGTCAAGACTTTCTTCAAAGCCTTTCCCAAGTTCTCCTCATGACAGCATTTGAGTGCCACAGCTATTAATGAATTATTCATCCATGCTTCCCCTGTTGAATTGGGTGGCTTTATTATCTTCACACCTGATGAACTGAGGGACAGAAAAAAAAGCCAAATTCATTCAAAATTATCATTAATTTGGGATGCTAGATTTGCAAAGATCTTGAAGTCTGATTTTTCAGGGTTTACATGGAATTTTATGTGTTTGAAGCATGAATCCATCTGTTTATAATAAGGAACAGCACAAATCAGGCTCATTTTTCAGGAAAGGAGAAATGAGTTGCTCTCAATGAATGTCTTACCTTATGCTACCTTTCCCTGAGAGCAAGGAGCAGAGTGACAGAGGAAGAAAGAAAGCCAGTCTCTTGGGGTGGGCAGCATGAGATCATTCTCCTGCATTTTGCATTTCTCTCATTTAGTCATTCCTAATATTCACCACGAGCAGTAGCTAGGGAAGCGCTGGAGGGGGAGCCTCCTCCAGCCTCACGCTCATCTGCATCCCAGGGAACACTACTCTAGAAAATGGGGAAGTGGGGAAACAGCTTTCAGGAGTAGTGCTGTAGGATGCTTTGTGGACTGGAATTTTACCATGATACAACAGAATAACAGCTGCACCAGAAAAATCACTCTCTAGAAGTGCTGTCAAATTGGGCTGCAGGTGCTACAGCAAGGCAGAGCAAGGTGCCTCTGAGGACAGAGCAGTCCAGATACAGAAAATAGTCTCTACAGAAAATAGATGGGCTATGGAGTTTGCAAAGACGCATGGCTTTTCACTGGGGCAGTTCTAGTTAGGTTGAGTGGAATTTTACAACCATTGATTCCTGTCTCCAACATGTAGGCTTGCACTTCCCAACCACCCATCTGTCAGAATTTTGCTCAGTGTGGTGAGAGCAGTGGTGTTTGTTTTTTCCCTAATCTTCTCTTCAGAAATGAATGACCCAATTTAGATGAAACATTAAAACAGCCCAAGGCATATTTTCAGCTTTGAAAACCCCAGCTTGCACAGTTAACATATGGATCAACTTTGGAGCAGGCACAGAGGAATCAAGGTTTTGAAACTAGTGGTTCTAGTGTAGCAATGAGTCTGGATGTAAGGAAGATACCAGAGCCAGGCTAGTGATCAAGCCACAGGAATTCTAGCCGTATTTTTTGTTTTGAGTGCCATCGTGCTGCTTCTGGAAATCGCAGCAATGACACAAGACCTGTACTGCACCAGAAAGCTTCCCTGGCAGACTGTGGAGACCCCTAAACACTATTCCCTTCCTCCCTCCTTCTCCCAAGGCCAAAGAAAGCTCCAGCTCTCTTGTGCTTCAGCCATGAACTTATTTTTATCTCTTTTCTCTGAAGAAGGCTTCAATATGTAGGAGAGACCTTACCATACAGATTCCCACACTCATCCCTATCTTCAAATTTCATCCCTTACTCCTTATAAAAACCCCCTAATCTGAATCAGAAGGCAAGCCTCTATCAGAAAGCACCTACTCTCACCAGGCTCCCCAGCAGAACTGTGAGGCCCCAGAAAGGCTCTAAATACATCAGCCCTGGCTCTACCAATTCTAACACTTCAAGAACATTCTGAGGGTCCACACCAAGCTGTTTGCTGTTGTAGGGTAGCAAAGGTGTGACCAAACCTGTGACTCAGTGATAAACTGGACAACTGTGTGTCAAGTTCAGGGAGGGAAATCTGAGTCTTGCCACCTGCTTCATTGTATGGGAGGAGGAAAGAGATCTACTCCTGCTGAGTAGATTTCTCCATGCTGCCAGAACTATTTCCCTTGGTTTGGAGATTCTCCATTCCCCACATTTTTCTTCCACTTCAAACTCTGCCAAGTCTCACTCATTTGAATTAATTTTAAAGGCACTTTTTAAAGCTTCTCACAAAGGATTTCATAATGTGTTCCAACAGGAGCCATTGGAAAAAAGAATCCCCTCCTTTATTATCCCAGCTGGAAAATGCTGTTTCAGTGCTCTATAAAACAGTTGTGTATCATGCCCAGAGGGTCTTTGCTGCAATTTAAAGCCCAGGGTGGGTGAAATGTCAGCTACAGTTCA
Organism: Horornis vulcanius; assembly: GCA_013401035.1. NCBI lineage: Eukaryota > Metazoa > Chordata > Aves > Passeriformes > Scotocercidae > Horornis > Horornis vulcanius. Next base: position 22,560 of record VZUA01099862.1, read on the forward strand.
GCCAAGATGGGATCCCTTAGGCTTTGAAATGTGGTCTGTGGCTCCCTTAATGTCACCCTGTCCTCCTAATGGGCATGAAAAAGACACAGGGGGCACCAAATGATGAGAAATTAACATCAGAAACTGTGTTCACTCTTCCTCAGTCTGGAATGTCATCACTCCTAAAACATTACAAACTGGCAGACAAGAGAGATATGGGGGCCAGCTTTATTGGTAGGAGCACGAAAGGACATGGAGACCACACATATCATTGCCTCACGTATGCTGGAGGCTAATTTCTTATCAAATCCCATAGAATTTTACAGGTACAGCTGGTTAAACCAAAAGGATAATGACTGGGATCAATCCCCCTCCAACTCTTCTGTTCATAGACCTCAGCCACTCTTCTCCCCAAATAGGATTGTTCCAGAAAAACAATGTGGAGAACACAAAGCACATTGAGGAGAGGAAACTTGCCTGTAACAGCCAAAAGGCAGGCAAGAAAAGCCAGGAGTGATGAGAGCTAAGCTCCTGTCCTCAGCACTAGACTGTGGCCAAATGAGAGCCCAGGTGCTCACTCCCTTGAGTCCAGCTGTGACATTTTCCTGTCTGACACCTTGCCCAGTGCATTGCCTTGGATGTATGCCTGGCTAATGAGATGACAGGAGACAGACATGAGGAATGAACCTCACATGGCTAATCCTCTACCTTTCAAGTGAACAAAAAGCTCTGTCAACGGCCCTCAAACAAAAAGAAAAAATAAAAGGATGGTTTATATTTAGCTGATGCTGTGGAACCTGCAGGCTGCATGCTAATTAGCTGGGGAAAGTAATGAGCTCAACCTGAGGCATGGGGAAGAAGAGAAGATCTAAATACAAACATTTTATCCTAACTGTTTGGATGGCAGAAAATTATTTCTTCTGGGTTGATTGTTTGTTTCCTTGTTTTTATGAGAAAAAAAATCATAAGGGACTTCAATGGATAGTGACAGCCTGGTAAATACCTGGTCTCCAAAGAGCTGTTCCATTTAACAATTACTGTTCCTGATCAGGATTGCTATTGGATACCTTGTTGAATGGACAGCAGCGAGGCCACGAGCTGGTGCTACTGACTGTGATCATGTGTCACAGGCACAAGGACTGGCACAAAGCTTCCTAATCCCTTCATTTAGATCACAGCTGTGTGTCACCTCCAGGCAGGAGGAAATCCAGTTTAGGATCTGGGATCTGGTGTCAACCAGAAAAGTCATAGTCAGCGCTGTGATAACAACGGATACCATTTCCCATGGTTCTTTCCAGAGATTCCTAAGGAAGTATATACTGGGTAAAGATGATGCTCTGCTTCCATTTGGCACCTACTATGGAGAGAAAAGACATCCCTGCTGAAATGTTGTGGCATTGTGGCAAATTCTCCAAACGACTCTCTCACCTTAGGGAGCTCTGCACCTGAGCAGAAGGCCCACTTATCAGGGAAAAGCAGAGCAGGGCTTTTCCTGGAGTCAGTAGAAGCAGCAAAGAAAACGCCCTTTCTATTCCCCCTAACTCAAATAGTACTTCAATTAGGTTTGGTTGAGTTAAGGTAGGTGTCTGGTATGCTGGTTGAGGCTGGTCTGATGGGTCTTTTTGAACCTGCTCTAATTTGGCCGTAGCTTAGATTTTTTGGATTTCACATAGCTTGGTTTAGTTTGATTTGCTTCAGCAGCTCTCAGAAACTCATGATCAAAGTTTTCTTGCCAGGTTGGCAGGCTCTGCCACATGAAATCCCAATGAACACAAAATGAAAAAGAAGTTATTTTCCAAGCAGAATCAAAATTGTAAGAAGGTGAAAAACAAAAACCCTTAGGATAAATTCAGATCATTGCAACCGGCCAAACTAACAATGGGCTCAGTGTCAGCCTTGGAAAACTCAAGCTGATCTGCTAGGAATGACAATAAGATCAGCTACTGCTTTAATCAACAGATTGAACACAGTAGGGGGGGGCTCTTCCAATTTGCTTTAGGCTGACAGCTTCCAGAGACTTTTCCTCAGGGCGCAGTGAAGCCTAACCCCTCTGTTGCCTGGCAGAGGATGATGGACACACCATGAGGGTGCCAGTGTGGGATTGTCCACAGCTCAGGGGACAAGAAACCCCTTGTGGCAAATGCTGGGGTGAGTCCATGGAGAACAGCACAAAGTGTTGAAAAACCCAGTCTGGTTTGGCCATACAATGGACCACATCAGAGTGCAGCAGGGAAGAAGATCACCGTGTATCTGTGATCTACTACACACTCAAGTCTTAGATCACCAGTCACCCTCACCAGGTTCCTGCCCAGGTCTCAATCATTTGGGGTTTTCTCCTGCACCTTTTTCTCATCTCCCACAGAAGCAGGGAGGAGTCTCTCCTCTGGACATTATGGAGGAAATAAATGATACAATAATAATGACAATAAAACCAAAATTACTGAAGAAAGGACAGAGTGTGGGGGTGCTTGGAGGCACCTGTTTAAGGACTCAACTCTAAGGTTTGCAGAGCTGCCTTTTGCACTGCGTGAATGTGGGCCACCTCATCTACACACAGGCTTAGGAACTCCTTGGATTGCAGTGACCTTGCTGTCTGTGAGGCAACAGTCCCAGCTCAATTTGAGATGTTCTGGCACTTTGTACACTGGACCAAGGCAAAGGGAATTGCAGTCTAATGAGATGCCGGTCCCAACTGGCATGCTGCTCAAGGAGGGAGCGGGCAAAGGAAGCTCTGACAGTAAAAGGCAGAGAAATTAATAGGAAGAACAGAAAGGCAAAGTGACAGACCTGTTGCCTCCCCAGATAACAAGGGGGCAAGGAATGGAAATGAGGAATGGAAGGGATGAAGCGATCAAGGTTAATGTAGACAAGATGCTGCACTGAACAGATAGCACAGTTAAAACCAGGTGAGCAGCTGGTGCTCTCTAGAAATCTCCATGACTCCTGAAACAAGAAACATTGTGGTGCTGGAGAGGCCACCAGGAACCCCAGGTCATGGGCTAGAGAACAAGAGTCACTGTGGGTGGGAACCTGAAGCCCTGTCACTGGGCACTCTGGGTTACACCCCTGTGGGGCTGATCATTTGCCCAGACACACAATCTCAGCTGGATGCTCTGCCAGACCTCGGGAGAGCTCCACAGGAGACAGTGGTGGGTAAAGGGGCCAGAGGAGATTGGCCAGTGAGTCCAGCATGCAGGTTCCTGATTCCATCCAGACAGACGCAGCAGAAGAGGGACTGGGAGCAGGGACATTGCTCAGGACCTGGGGTGACTGCCAGGACAGAGTGTGCAGAGATCACACCACCTGCACAAAGAACAGAGGTCTGGACACAGAGACCTGGGTGAAGCAAGGGAAAACCATGCCTGGGATGAGGGTTACACTCACTGAGCACAGGATCTACTCCCTGTTGCCATCTCTGGCTACCATACTCCCAAAGTCTTCTTCCCCCAGAATCCTGGGCCAGCAGGGTCTAGAGGAGTATTTTACCCCTTGCAGACCTTGTCTGCAACAGTGACTGACTGTGCAGAGCTGTATCCAAGCCATGACTCCCCCTGCAACCTTTCTTCTTCCCTCCACACCATCCCTTCCACTTTGCATTTGCTGCCTGGCTCCTCTCCTGCACAAATCCTTTTCTTAAGCAAACACAATTTAAAGGGATGGCAAGCAGGGGCTACAGAAAGGAAGGCTATTATTGTTCTCTCTGTGTAAAGTGGGCTCATTATGAGCTTTCTCCACAGCTGGTCAATATTGCTTCCCCAGAGGCTGAGGGACATTTCATTATTCTTCACATTACTTTGTTCATCTCCTCCACTTTTTGGGGGTATTTATTGAACACTTTGTATGAGCAGCTTTGGAGCAGAACAGTACATATGAAGCATGGGTGGAAAATACTCTTGACTAACATGGAGTAAGCAAGTGGGGTCTTCCAGCATTGTCCCCACCCAGGCCAGCAGCTGCCACAGTCTGCTGTGGGTGGTATCACCATCCTTTTCCCACACTGCTGGAGAAACCAGGTTCTTCCTCCTGCTCTGCCCCAATGCTGAATGGGGAGACACAGGTGGCAGTGAGGATGAGGGAGCAGAGTCTGTTTCTGGCTTCAGATCCAAGCCACAGGAAAAGTTTTTTGTCTACATCATAGACACACCACAAGCCCCAAGATGGGGCTGAACACAAACTTATAGAACACCTTCTGTTCAGATTACAATAAAATGTGTTAAACTGCTGCTCACCACGATTATTTTCCAATTACATTTCAGTTTAGCTCAATTACTTTCCCATTACTGTTCAGTGAATCTTCTTCATTTTTTCTTTTAACTGGCTGCCCCATGTTTTTTCCCTGCTGAGGCCAGCTCTGCTGTCTGATCTTTTAACAGAGCAGCAGAGACCAGGTCTCAAGCATCCCATGCATCTCCAGCTCGGCACTTGATCCCGGGGGTGCTGCAATACCACATGGGCTGCCTCTCTGGGGTGGGACTTCCTTTATTCACCCTCACTTAGGCTCTGGGAGCTTCCTCTTTCCCCCACTCCTGATCCCACATCTTTCCTTTCTCGGGCATTGGATCCAAGGCCCTTGGTGCAGAACTGCTGCCTCTCTGGGAGGCTCACAAGACCCAAGGGCTCAGAGCAGCCCTTCCTTTTGCAAGGAAACAGCAGAGCTCAGTGGGCATTTTAATCCCTCTTTCTTTTTGCTGAGTAATCCTCATCTCTCCCTGCCTTTGCACAGGCCTGGGAGGCATAGGGATCTCTCTGTTTTGGATACATCCCTATTTAGGAGGTTAATTACAAAAACTGTAATTCTGTGGCCCTCTTAATGTTCAATGGAACAAAGGTTAATTGATGTGATTACAGCTCATAAGCTGAATTGCAGTCCTTAGTGGGATGGATGATTTCAGGCATATGGACTGCAATTATTTCTCCCTCTTGGCTCATTGGGGTTCTGCTAAACCCATAGTAGGGACCTAATGATACTTAATGGCATGAAGATAAAGCAGTTAATTGTCACATAACTTTCTGAAGTTGAGTGGTCTTAGAGCTGAACTGGCTACCATGGGGTGTTTTTGGAGCAATGGACATAGAAGTGCAATAATGACCATATTGAATAATACCAGAGACCCATCTCACGTGACAGCCTGCCTCCAAACAGCAGCAGGTGAGAGCAGGGCAAGCACACCACAGATTCTTCTCTCAGTCACCTTTGGCTTCCAGTTATACTAAGTCACATGTGTCATTCCTGTCTTTAATAATTCCTGGATTTTTCATCACAAAGTTGTCCACTCACATTTGGGATGCTCCAGATGCCTGGTGCCAGGCATTTCACAGCTCATCAACACTGCTGTCATGGAGTCACATCCTCTGGTCTCTTCTGAAATGCCTCCTGCCTGTTTCTTCCTACCCCCAGCCCGGTCCTGTTGCTGGGACAGACAATTGCTCTTTGTTCTCCTTCTCCGTGGTACTCGCAATTCCACTCCGCCTCACCAGACTCTTCCAGACAGGGGAGTCCTAGCCCAGTTAATAATTTTTCACACCCAGGTCACTTCCCACCTTTGGTCACCTTTGCTGTTCTGAGCTGTTTTTAGCTCTATTATATAAAAGGCATTTGAGCTGGAGAAGCCAGAGCTGTATACCCTACTCAGCACGCAGCAGTAGCACAATGACATTCTCTGCTTTGCTTTATTTTCCTTCCTGTGGCTGGGCTAGCAGGAGCTTCCTCCACCTCTGAACCATCTGATTGAACTGCCACGCAACAGGCTCAAGAGTGTGATACCGAGTTTGCAGCAGATACATGACCTTCTGCGGGGCAAGATTTGGATGAAGAGCTTAAAGAAACATAACAGACCCTCTTAGCATAAAGATTCAAAAAGCAGCTCCTACTCCTCAGGTCTTCCAAATCGTGTCCTCACAAACAGCTCTTTTGTTGCAGTCAGTTCTCCATAAGAGCTACAAAGCAGGAGAATTAGAGCAAAAGATACCTGACTGATGCTGAGTTACACCCAGATATAATTCTAACAATGTGTCCAAAGCACATAAACCCATAGCTTTTCCTTGTCCCTTTCCTCTCTGCTTTAAAATCCTCTCTGGGCAGAGACCAAGCACAGGAGGGACTCTAAGCCTAGAAAGAATAAATATGCAAGGAGTAAGAAAAGCTGAGAAACTGTACTTTCTCTCACAGTGAGCACATTTCAGCATTACAATTGCCATCATTCTGGATATACAAATATTGAAATCCCACACAGTATTTCCGTGGGTTGCTGGAAAGACCATTTCCTCCAACCACGCAGTAGGATTTCAAATGTGTTCTCTGAATTTCAATGTTGACCATGCAGATGAACAAAATAATGCACATTTTTGATGGCACATTTGGCGAGAATGACATATTAAATTTACAAGAATAAATTCAATTAGTAGAACCATTCATTCCCCAGCATTTAACTTATTTACACTGAATAAACACATCAGACAAGCCACTCTCTAGAGATCGTGAGCAAATGCCTGGCAATGGGAATGTACTCTTTGGTGCGTTTGAGTATAATGGAAGGAAATTAATAATTTTTTAAAAATAATAATGATTTTGCATTTATATCAAATGTTGCATTCAGTGATCTCAAAGCAATTAACAGATGGAGAGTGATACAATTCTGCCTCTTTGGAATCTTGAGCATTTGCTTACATGAAATTACATCCATAGCATCCCAGTATTTTACTGGCTGCAGTGCACAAGCTCTGAACACAGAACTCCAGCCATCCTGCAGGCACTCGCTCTCTGCCCAAGCAAAGACACTCCGTGATCGCAGATGCCACAGAAAGAGCAAGCAGTCCTGCAGGCACACACTGGCTCTTCACTAGGACAGAGCTCTGTGCAGGGAAACTGTTCAGATGGTGCTGGGGAAACTGCCAGGCTTCACTGGTCGAGAAAGAACAGTAATACTCAGAAGATCCTGCCAAGCAGTCCCAACAGAAGTTGTCCCTAAATCCAGACATCATTTTAACCTCAAAGGGCTTTAGCACAGAGAGGCAGAATGTCCAATCCAATCTTATTTTCCATTCTTATGCACAGACTTTTTTTTGTCACTGCCAACAGTGACCAACTGGCAAAGAGCTTCACACCCCAGGCCCTGATAGCCAACAAGGAGATATGTTGCTGTTGGGACAATTCAGTC
>VZUA01099917.1:0-15249 GCA_013401035.1 Horornis vulcanius
ACATTCCCTGTTAGGTGTCTGCAGCAGATGAAATTTTTGAGGGGACTGAAGCCAAACAAGTCTTTCTGTTTTCAGGAAGGCAGCTAAGGGAAAATGTGTAGTTTTATGTAAAAATAATAAGAATATTCATTGGAATAGCTGTGGCTGCCCCTGGATCCCTGGAAGTGTCCAAGGTGAGGGGGGAATGGGGCTTGGAGCACCCTGGGATAGTGGAAGGTGTTCCTGCCCCTGGCAGAGGTGCAATGGGATGAGCTTAAAAAACTCTCCTAACCCAAACCATTCTGTGATTCTCACTGAGTTGATATTCTACCATCAGCCTATGCTTCTATTTCCCACCTTTTTTTGCATGTTAAATGTTCAAAAGTGAAGTGCCAAGGGAGGTATAGGTTGGAAAAGATCAGAAAAAATTTTGGCATTGAAAGGGTGGTCAGGCACTGGCACAGGCTTCCCAGGCAGTGGGGGGTCACCATCCCTGGAAGTGTTCAGACAACCTGTGGGTGTGACACTTGGGGACAGGGTTTGGGGTGGGTTTGGCAGTGCTGGGGGAACAGTTGGACTCTGTGGTCTGAGAGAGCTTTTCCAACCTTAGGGATTCTGTGATTTGTAATATCAGAAGAGGTTTCAATCCAAGCCCCATCCAGCCTTGCCGTTGGGTTCCCTCTCCTCCGGGCGCAGAAGCTCCACAGTCTCCTGCTTCTTCCAGCTGTAGGACTGAGGCTGCCTCAGACAGTTGTTTTTCCCCTGCGGTCCCTGCTGTACTTAAAGGGGAAAAAAAAAAAACCAACAAAACCATATCAAGAGATTTCTGTAGGCTTTGACTGCTGCAGAAGGCTCTGCCAGCCCCCTACATGGCTGGTGCCCAAGTCAGTCAGCCTCTCCCCATCATCCCTCAGCATCTTTTTTTTCTCCTTAGTCTATAAAAGTTAAAAATCAGGACCCAAAGGCAATGTGAGAAGAGCCACATCGAGTCAAATGAGTTTGGCCTTTATCATCTTTTTTTTTTCTCTTTTTTCCTCATTTTCATCGAAGCTGTGTCTCCAACTGTCCAGAGTTGTTCTGTTTCTTCCTTGAGTTCATCCTTTACCTCCAGAGGGAGGAAAGGGAGGATTGTGCTGGCTTCTGCATATCATGGCATGGTCAGGGCTGAGCTGACATCCTCCTTTGCTTCCTGGCTCCTCCCTTCCGCTGGCCTTCCTCCTGTGCCACTCCACCAATGGGGACCAGGATCCCATCAGCCCAAACCATTTTGGGATTCTATGGTTTTTCTGCTGGGGGCTCATCAATGATCTCTGATGTGTAAATAGATGCCTCTAACCTTTGTAAGGACCTTCAAGGTCTTTTGTCTCCCAGAACCTTGCCACTGTGGAGAAGGGTGTCCTGGAAAAGATGGTATGGATTGATGGGCAAGGTGACGCTCAGAGGTTGGATTTGATGGTCTTGAAGGTGTTTTCCAACCTTAATGATTCTGTGATTCTATTTATCACATCTACTGGACAAATCCATCGCCAGCTGAAATGTCACTAGTGAAAAATGCAGCTTCGTTCCCCTCATGAAATATGCAACAAAAACATGACGAACCCTTCGGTTTTCCCTGTATTTATGACCTGATTTGCTATGTGGGATTTTTTTGTTGTTATTTGCTTTTCTTTTTAATTTCTGTTCTTTGTATTTCAAAGCTGTGGAGGAGAAATCTTGCCAGCTGCATGGAGCCTTTTAAAAATGCTTGTGACTAGAGAGCTGTAATTTATTCCGGAGCAAAGTCGTTATCTGCCCAAGGCTGGAGAGGTAGTGCCTGGTAAACCAGAGGTTTATGGTGGCAGTTTGTGACAGCCAGAGGCCACTGGGTATGAAAACAGAGGAGTAACCTCGTGGCAGAGGAAGCCAGAGAGCTAATTAAGGGATGGAGGAGTTATTTATGGTGTTTTGTGCTTAGTTTCAGATATATTTACAAGCATTCTCAGTGCTACCTTTACAGCCAGCCCCTCACACTTTTATTCCCTCCAGTTTTAAATTGCACAAGCATGTGCTCGTAAAACTGCACAAATGGAAGATTTTTAGGGAGTTTGAATGGGCCTGGGAGGCAGATACTCCATGTATTATGTGGAATGTGTTGGTAACAAAGTGTCTTCTCTGCAAAATCTTCCTTTAAGGGCGGGGTTGCATCATTTGGAAGTGGTGACAGGCCACGAGATTCCCTTTGCAGACAGAATGTCTGAAATGTCCTTGTCATCAACCACTTGGTCTTCTCAACCCTTACCGTGGTTGTAATCTAATTCTTACAGTTTTAAGGAGTAGGAATAATTTAAAACTTCCAGGGAATTACACTGCTTCTCATTCCCATTAGGTATGACAATGACACTGTATTTTTCCCAGCAATTACCTTATGCAGTTCAGAAGTTCAAAAGGCATTAAGTTCAAAAGCTTGAGACCTTCGATCCAAGCAGGGGAAAAAAAAACCAAAAAACAAGCAGCAGATTGTTTTTGATGATTGAATTATCTTTAAAACAGATAATATTCATCAAGCCTAAGAGGGCTTAAAGAAAATTGGTGGAAGAATTTTTAGATAATGTGGTTTGGTTATTCAGTGTGTGTTATAAGGAATGAAACTGGGGAGGGGCAGGGGGAACCTCACAAAAATCCTTGAGGGATTTTGTTCAAGTGTTTGACCACCCTCACAGGGAGAAAAAAAAAAAAAAAAATAAATATTGTGTTCAGAAGGAATTTCATGGGTTTTAATTTGTGCCCCTGGCCTCTTGTCCTATCACCTGTGAGTGCAACCTATGAGAGTCCCATGGACTTAAGGATATCCAGGTCTTTTAAGTGTTGCCTAAACCTGGTAATTCCTGCACCAAGGGAAGTTTTCCTTGTTCCAGACTTTTCCTCTGGTGTCAGTCTTGGGATTCCTGAAGGATCGTCTTAAGTAAGGCATTTATTCTATCTCATGTGCCACCAGGTGCCTTCCCTCATTCAGCAGTGGCACCAGGATCTCCTTAACTTTCCTCTTTTCTTTCTTCATGTCCCTTGCCAGATTCAACTCCCTTCTGACTCCTCTGCCTTGCTTAGGTTATATGGCAGAGCCTTCCTTCCTGCTTTTGGGAGGAAAAAAGGCTTAATTCCAGTTTGGAGCCACTGTTTTTCAAAGAGCAAGTTACTGACATATAGTCCCTCCTCCTGCTTGTGTTCAATAACCATGTTTTGATTTAGCTTTATTAGATTTAAAATCAATATTGCTTTCCATACCGATGACCTAATCCTCATTAAACCTTGCCCTGACAACTTTCAAAGTGCAGCAGTTTCTTTATAAGCCTGTGAAACAGGGACAGCCTGAGCTCTTTGAAAGGGAGAAAATGGGGTGGTTTTCTTATGCTGGAGTGAAAAACAGGTCACATTTGGGTTGGTTTTTTTTTTATCCCAAATAAAAATCATAAGCAGTCTGAGACAGAGAACTGTGAATTTTATCTTGTCAAAGAACTTACAAAAAGTCTGAGCGAATTACAGTGAAAATTAAATTGTTCCTTTTGGTTTAGTAGCTGCTCTCTGAGATGTTTACTGTGTCTGGTTAGAACAGTGCTGCTCTTGAGGTTTGCTCTCAGCTGCGTGTCCTGAGTTTCCTCTTAAGCAGCTCTATAAGAGTGCAGATTTTCAAGTAATCATTATTTCAGCCATACAGATGAAATTTAGGGAGTGATTCTAGGTGATGTTGAGCAAACAGGCAGCAAAAACCCTGTTGGAGGGTTTGTGTCCCCCATATTCTTTCAGAATTTAATTACCAGACATCTCGATGGTTGCTCTGTGGGTTTGTGAATGGAGTTGCATCTGGAGGTGTGCAGGAACAAAAGGCTCTTATTCCTTCAGAGGAAAGATGAAGTGGAAAATAAGGGGGTGACATTACTTGGGACATGAGATTTTGGAGCCCTTAATGCCGAGGTTGCCCTGACCTTCCCCTGAGATTGTTTTGGGCCTGGATTGTGAGCCAGAATAACTTAGAACTGCTCTTTCCCGGGAGCCTGGGAACAGAGCGAGCTTTCCCCATGGCAGAGTGCAGTTCATTGATAAGTTTGGGGTTCTTTCAGATCATCTCCAAACCCACGGAGCCAGCACGGCAGCATGAGAGCCACCCCGAGGAGACGGAGGAGGAGCTGCGGGAGCACCAGGCGCTGCTGGAGGAGCCCTACGGCGAGCGGGCCGCGGGCCAGAAGGAGTCCCCGGGGCTGGCCAGCGTGGTGCAGGTCAAGCAGGAGCCCATCGAGAGCGACGAGGAGGAGGCAGAGCCGCAACAGGAGCTGGAGTCTGGGCAGAGGCAGGCGGAGCAGGAGCTGCTCTTCCGCCAGGTCTGGCACTTGGGTGGTTGTAAAACATGGATTTGTGCTTAGAAGTCACATTGTGCTGCTCCGAGGGGAAGCAGCTCTCGAGGGTTGGCTGGTTACAGGAGCCCGATGTAAAATCGGGTGATTCCTGCCCTGGAGTCACCTGCCAGCTGACAAGCTCCAGGGAGGAGAGTCTGGATCACCTGCACAAAACACTTTATTTACTGAGATGCTTTCATGGCTGTTTCTTTGGGAAGATAAAGTATATCCTAAAGTTTCTGAGCACTAGCCAGTAGCAGGACTCTGTATTTTGGTTTAATGGTTTAAAACTAATTTCTTCAGAGAAAGACTGCTTGTAAGGGAACAGGGGACAAGTGGAGGGTGTTCCTGCTTCAGAATTAGAGATCCTGGAGCCTCCAGCCAGGCTCACTTTTGAGGGAAAGCACCTGAGGCTTGTGGGTTGCAGGTGATAAATCCAGTAACAAAGGGAGCACAGTGTAATGGAGCTACATGTCCATGTCCTCCAGGAATGTCATTGGGATGTTGCTCAGGAGCTACATTTGCCCAGGAAAGCTGTGGCCACATCATCCCTGGAAGTGTCCGAGGCCAGGTTGGACGGAGCTTGGAGCACCCTGGCATAGGTGACAGGAAGGTGTCCCTGCCCGTGGCAGGGATGAGCTTTAAGGCCCAAACCATCCTGGCATTCTCTAATTCTATGTTGCTGATGAAGGACCATTATCAGTGATACCATTCTTCTGAAAGTGAAGCCTCTCCACCTTAATCCTGAATCCATGGTCACACTTTAGAAGTGTTTAAAATAGTATCTCCTTTACCTCAAAGCAAAACAGGGAATAAATAGAGGGAGTGGGAGGGACAGCCATCCTTTCTGACCAGGAGCCTGTCCAGCTGATGGTGTGGCTGCATAGAGAACCAGGTCAGTCAGGAGCATCCTCTCCAGCCTGGGATCCAGCAGAGTGGGACTCATCCCATGGCCTGGAGTGTTTCACTGTTAAATGCCTCAGTGCAGCTGGGTGGGAGCACAGGGGCAGGAAGATGAGGCAGCTATAGGGGAGGATGGAGCTGCCTCTGCCAGCGATCCTGTCAGTGTGCACCAGGTTCAGGGCTGGGGCTCCATGTGCTGTGCCTGCCTGACCTGGCCCTAGAAACATCTTACCTTCCTTTGCTGCTTGCAAGGGAAAGGAGTCCAAGCCTGAGAACCTTCAAAAACCCTTTTGGGAAGGCCCTTTCAGCAACTGCCTGCTTCTCTTGCCCACAGCAAGCCCTGCTCCTGGAGCAGCAGCGGATTCACCAGCTGAGGAACTACCAGGCGTCACTGGAGGCGGCTGGCATGCCCGTGTCCTTTGGGGGACACCGGCCCCTGTCCCGGGCACAGTCCTCCCCCGCCTCAGCCACCTTCCCCATGTCCGTGCAGGAGCCACCCACTAAGCCAAGGTTCACAACAGGTGAGCTTTTGGGGGGCTGTGGGCTGCAGGGGGGCTGTGGTGACTGGGTTGTTTCACGTTGAGCTGTTCTGCAAGGGCGTGGAAAAGGGGGAATGGCTTTAGGGTGGGAGTAGGGTTAGATGGTATATTGAAAGGAAATCCTTCCCTGTGAGGATGATTATGTTGCCCAGAACAGCTGTGGCAGCCCCATCCCTGGAATGGTCGAGGCCAGGTTGGACAGGGCTTGGAGCACACTGGGATAGTGAAAGCTGTCCCTGCCCAGCCCATGAGATGAGCTTCAAGGTCTTTTCCAACCCAAACCATTCCATCATGATGATTCTATGATTTTCTTCCCTTTCCCTGCAAATCCATAAGCATAGGCTCTGCATCTGATCCCCGTTTGGGTACTCCCTAACATCCTGCCTTCCTCAAGGAGCAGACTGAGTCACCCCTATTGTCTTGCTTGTCTCTTCCCCAAAGCAAAAATACTCTGCACACACCCGCAGCAGCATAGCCCTGGAGCTGTGTGTCTCCAGGCAGACAGAGCGAGTCCCAGGCTGTGACAGAGCTGATTTAGAGGCAAGGCAGGGTAAGCCAGTGCTCCTGAAGGACAGAGTGCCAAATGCAATGCTGGCTCCACTTCCTCCACCTTCTCCAGTCCCTCCATACTCACATGCCATCAGTTACCCACTCTAGGCTTCCTGCCAGCCTCCTCTCCTCTTGAGGCACAGGAGTCTGTGCCTGCAGGTTAGGAAAAGCGAGGTGAGCTGGTGATTTCAGCTCATCTGGAAGAGACCAAAGAGTGTTTGCTTACCTGTGAAGAAAAATGATGAGTGCAATCTTGTATTCGTCTGGTGGAAAGCACAAGTGCAAAGTAGGTGTTTATCCCCATCCCTGGAAATGTTCACAGCCAGGATAGAGCAGCCTGGGACAGTGGAAGGTGTCCCTGCCCATGGCAGTGGTGGAACAGGATGGTCTCTAAGGTCCCTCCCAACCCAAATCATCCTGGGATTCTGTCATCTCCCCACCAAGATTAAAAGCAAAAAACTTAATTGTTCTTCCTGTATCCTGACAGCCAACTTTTCTCCTCCAAAATCCTTTCTGCCTCTCTCTTCAGTGCCCTTAGCAACAGCTGAAAGTTGATTTTCCATGCAACTCCTCAAGCTCTGTGCTGGGTAATGAGGTTTGATTTCAAAGTCCGCCTTCTTCCCCAAATGTCAGGCTATAACTTTGTGAATGAACAGTTTGCAATGTGATGTGTTCCCTGGGAAAAGGAAAAGGGAGCGGGGGGAAATCCACAACACCCAAATAAGAGCGACTCATGATGTTATTTCCCTTTCACTTCTGCTTTTATTCCATTTTTAACCTACACTTCTTGCATCACTCAGCTCCGTGCTGTGAATTGGGCTTATTTTCAGGCCGTGGTGGTGTAGTAATAGTGGCATGTTCAGTGTGACTTTGTTACTCAGTTCCTGGCTGCAGGCAGGGTGGAAGCGTGTGCTGTCAGCTCTGGAAAAACCCAGAATTTGGCTCAAGTTTTGCAAATTAGCCCTTTAAAATCCCCATTTGTTGTTAACATTCAGCCCCAGAATTTCAGCAGATCTGCATTTCTAGTGCCGTCAGTTCTGGCCAGATTAAAAGATTTTGGCTTTTGCCAAGGGTACAAGGGTGCTCTGGCTCAGGGTCAGAGCAGATGAAACTTGAGCTTCTAATACATTTAACCCCAAAACTTGGGGCTTTAAAAACAAGGAAGCCTGGCCCTGCTTGAAGGGATTATTCATTCCTTCTCTTTCTTCCCTCCTCCTCCTCTTCTGGTATTGAAGCTGCCCAATCAATCACATGCAAGACTCTGGACATACAAAAAATAACATTTCCTACCAGAGGATCTATATTGGACTCAGATCTCTGCCTCTGAATTTCACTCAAAATTGCAGTCAGCAGTAAGAGTGCTGTGAGAGCTGTGCTGCTTGGAGAAGATGCTGTTTCAGTATCAGGATTCATTTTCCTTGGAGGCAGGGTTTGAAAAACTAAAAAAGTGGCTTAAAGTAAGAGGTGAAGTATCACACTGCTTTTATCCAGCCCTGCACAGAGTGATGAGGTGCAGAATGCGTCAGGTAGTTCACCCGTAAAATACCATTTTCACAATGTTTTTTCTGGGATAAGATTCCAAGGGCTTGACTTTTCTTTCCCCTTCCATCTCTGCATTTATGCTGGTTGAATGGAGAAGGGAAAACGCAATAAAATTTGGCTTTCACTGGCACTAATTAAGGTGCAAAGCATAAAGGTAAGACCTCTGTACTAGTCCTAAAACTAGTCCTAGGCCTGCTTTAATTAACCTGTACTGTCTGCATAGGAGAAGCAGGGGAAAAAAAAAGCCCACTGCCATGGGCATGGAAACAGGAGAAAGGCGGGGGAAAGGCATTTCAGCTGCTGAGCATGTGTGTGAGTTAAATTGCCTCATGTTTTGTTGGAGTTGTCCACGGTGGCTTGTCAGGGATTGTGTTTGTGGAGGTGGATACTAAAGCTTAATCACTGGGATTGAGCTGGGATTCTTTGGAAGGCAGGAAATTAAAGTCTTGGGTGTTTTTCAGAAGCAGTGTTGAAGTGCATCAGGCTTCTTTTTCTCGAGGAAAATCCATCTAGCTGATAAGTGTCTGCTTTGGAGGCTGATCCTAAGGTGGAGGAATGAAGATTGGAATTGATGTGATGGTTTGGTGAGAGGGCTGCAAGAAGCAAACTTTTTTGAATGGTCCTAATTAAGTCAACCATGATCACTCTGAATGTGAATGTGGGCCTTAAGAGATCAGTCCTTGTCCAACAGAAAAAGAAATTGTTCCTCCCTTTCGTGTTTGTGATATTATACAGAAATAATACAGAAAGCTGATGCTGTCCCTGGACTGAGTTAGCTCCAGACAGCTGGAAGTTCTGGGGTTGATGTATATTTTATTTTCCTGTCTCTCTTGGTCACCAGCACCTGAGACTTCAAAGGTCCAGAGGAAAGAGCCATATACTGCAGCTCGCAAACATGACGTCCATTACTCCACATCAAAGTGAAAGCCGTGCCCTTCCTGGATCCTTCCAGCAATCAGTTTGATGTCCCAAAGCATGACATTTAATTTTCCTTCCTCCCAGAAAGCCGGTCCTTGAACTTGCCCTCTCTAGCTCGAGCAGCCCCGTGACTTTAATGAATACTCATGCCTGCTCTGTTCTACACACTTGAATAGGGATCCTCAGCTTAGGCCATTAATTTGCATAGCTCCAATTATCCAGTCTCTGATCTCCTGCAAAAATGGGTCCACAAATTATTCTGATGTTCTGCATTAAAGGGTTTTTCCTTTCTGATGAAGGCATTTATTCTCTCCTCTGCAGAGCAATATAATTATCTGAACCTCAGATCATATGTTTGTTCTGCCAAGAAAAGCCAGTTGGTTTTGCTTTAGTGCTGACCTTTAAAAATGATTGTTCTTATGTCTGAAAAGAGTCTTGCTTCCAGCACCACTTCAATTAACTTGTAACAGCCAGTGTAGTTTTGTATTTTGAGCTTAAATTGCTGAGCTTCCCTTTGTGTGTGTGAGTGTGTGTGTGCAGCCGAGTGTCCCCAGCCACAGGAAGGAACTGGAAACAGCTCCCTTTTCCACTGGGCTGGTTTCTAGGAAAGAGAAATTATGTGGGATTGCAGCACAGAACTTCACTGAGACACTGCTGTTATCAGTGAACCCTTGGGAAAGGAGAAACCATTGATGAACCAAGTTCTGTAAACACCAGGTTCGGGGTGGGATAGATTCCTTGAGTGGTTTGGGTTGGAAGGGACCTTGAAGATGATCCAGTTCCATGGGCAGGGATAACTCACAGTATTCCAGGCTGCCCCAAGCCCTGGCCATCCTGACCTTGGACACTTCCAGGGAAGGGACAAGCCAGGGCCTCGCCACCCTCACAGGGAAGAATTTCTTCCATAAATCTAATCTAAATTTCTTTTAGTTTAAGACATTGCACTAGTTCAGTTAAACTCAGACTGGGGTGAAAACTTTTCCTCAGGTGAATTCCAAGCTTGACTTGGCCCAGCATCTCCTGGTGGTGTTTGATGCTGTGAATCAAACACAGGAGATCTGGAGAGAGCTTTGCAGCACAATCTCCTCCAGGTGAACTCCTGCTGACCCGAGGGCAGCCAATTACCAAGGCTCTGTTCTTTCCCTGGAACTCAGTGTGGTTTGGCTTTTGGGGGATGTTTTTTTTCCCTCTGCACTCACCTACAGCAGAGCAAGGAGCTGCCAGATGCCTCCCCTGAGGCTGCAGACCTGCGAGTGCCAGGGCCAGAGCAGGCAGCCAAGATTCCCACTGGCACAACGTGCCCACACCCAGCCAGGAGATGGGACTGTAGCTGCAGCCGGGCCTGGGAACGTGCAGGGGCACAGCCTCAGCTCCAGCTGCTCTCGGGGTTCCCTACAAGCCCCTTGGAGCTCCCAGATTGTGCTGTGTGCCCGTGCTTCAGCTGGGAACACAGGTCCAGCTGTGCCTGCCACGGCGCGGCTGTGCTCGCCCAGGATTTCCCTGGAATGCTGTCAGCTGGGGTGCACATCATTGGACATGGGAGCTGGAACCACCTCCTGCCACTGCTGCCTTCAGAGGCTTTGGATTCTCATCAGGACCTTTGCATTCCATGGAAATCATGGAAAACCTTGGGGTGGAAAGGACCTGAAAGGTTATGCAGTTTTAAATCTCTGCCGTGGGCTGGGACAACTTTCGCTATCCCAGGGTGCTCCAAGCCCTGTCCGGCCTGGCCTTAGGCACTTCCAGGGATCCAGGGGCAGCCACAGCTTCTCTTGGCATCCTGTGCCAGGGCCTCCCCACCCTCACAGGGAAGAATTTCTTCCCAATATCCCATCTGTCCCTGCCCTCTGGCAGTTTAAAACCATTCCCCCCTGTCACTCCATCCTGTCCCTCCACCCCATGTCTCTAGTCCCTCTCCAGCTCTCCTGGAGCCCCTTTAGGCCCTGGAAGGGGCTCTGAGGTCTCCTTGGAGCCTTCCCTTCTCCAGATGAGCACCCCCAGCCCTCCCAGAAGAGGGGCTCCAGCCCTTGGACCAACTTTCATACAGGTACTTCCTGCAAGAAAGTCTTTTCTTGGGGACAAACCCCCAAACCAATGGTTTTTATTATGTATTCTGGAGTCTCTGGCTTGAGGAAAGATGGATTTAAACATTTGACTTTGTATGTTTTGCTTAAGGGAAACAATTCTGTCACTGGGGTGGACCTGCTGTTTTCCTCTGGTTGGCTATGGAATCCCAACTTCCCTTCCAAGATCGTACCCAGGCAACTCTGGAGCATGAATCAAAGCCTCCTGCGCTGCTGTCATGCCGTAAATCCTTGGGAATGCAGGGGGATTTAGCTGCCCCAGCCCTTCATTCGGCTAAACACCTCCGTGCCGAGCCCAATAACGATGCCCAAGTGGGCGCTAATGGCCTTAATTAGCGAATAGCCGCGGTGCCAGACTTCTGCACAGCTGCTCGGTGAAACACAGCGCCAGCCGACTTGGCTCTTCTGGATTTTGATCCCAAGCTCTGGAGGCGTTTTTGTAGCCAAGGGAAAAGCCCCAGATCCCATTCCTGCGTCACCTCCCCCGGCATTTAATTTCACATTTTGGTGCTGATATCCTTCTCATATCCCTTGAGGATTTCCCTGGGCAGGAGTGGATGCAGGTTTGGGTTTTTAGTTCTCTGTGCCTCCTGGTCGAACACAAAATTTTGGCCTAGCACCGTTGACTGCGAAGTGTAAAGTGCTTTTTTTCCCCTGTAACTGCCAAATTTTTGGCTTTTTTTTTTTTTTTTTTTAACCCAAGATCAATTTTGTCCCCTGTGCTGCAGGCCTTGTGTACGACACGTTGATGCTGAAGCACCAGTGCACCTGTGGAAACACCAACAGCCACCCTGAGCATGCAGGCAGGATCCAGAGCATCTGGTCCAGGCTCCAGGAGACGGGGCTGCGGGGCAAGTGTGAGGTGAGTGAAACACCAGAAAAGGCCACTTTACTGTTTCTGTTAGTATTATTATTACTGCAATATTATTATTGTTGCATTATTATATTATATAATTGTTATTATTGGTATTATATTATGCCAAAGAAAAGAGCAAGATGTGATGTAACCCTCTCATTTGTTATCCCTCCAGTTATCCCAGCAAAAACTGTGGAGCGATGGCTTTTCCGTGGTTTAACAACTTCTTTTATGCTCTTTAATAAGTAATGGACAAACTGTGCTGTAAAAGGAGTGGGTGTGGGAGGATGGCTCTGAGCACCATTCCATCACAAGAGGTTAAATCAGATTTATTTGATATATTTTAGGAGCAAGCAAATGGAGAGAAAAGCTCAGCTATTAAACAGAAAGAATGAAGATTAATAATAAAAATTAACAAGTGGTTATTAGTTACAACTAACAGTAGTGATGATAAATGGAGCTATAAATTGTGTTCATCAGTTCTTTGAGTACCTGAGGGGACTGAATCCCAGAACATAAATATTTCAGCAATGTCAGGATCTGGCTGGGAATGTTCCCGGGCCATCAGATCAGACATCCACATGGTGGCAGCATTGCCATTACCTAAATTTCCCTGTCCTGACGTCGTTTATCCCTTTCAAACCCGTAGCTATATGTGGATACCCGTTTAATCAAAATTTGGGATTATTTGGGACCAAATAAACCTCACTGCTAATTGCCTGGCCTCCTCAATGGGTGTTGCGGATGTTTTCTAATGTTTATACATGGTGTACATGTTTGTCATGGTAAGATCCCAGGCAAAATTAGTGGCCCTTATTTTCTATTGATTTCCTTAAGGAAGATTTATTTTCCTTAACTTCCCTGCTTACCTTGGTACTTTGGGTTGCTCTTATGAGGGGAGCTGTTGTTGATCTTCACCTGGTTTCCCTCCTGACCACCAGTGACTTTCAGCGTCACCAGACTGTTCTCTTATTCCAAAAATGCTAAATTTCTGCCTTAATTCCCTGTTGGCTTTCTTCAAGCTCTGCCCTACCATTTCAGGATTCATGCCCTTATCTCTCTGGTCTTCCACCTTTCCTTCATCCCCACCACCTCCTGCCAGCACCTGTCTTAAAGTTTCTTTCTTTATCTCGAATGAATCTGAATATGACTTTCTATGTCGAGCACATAAATGTTGACAGTAAAGGATTAACCCAAAATGTGAATTTTTCCACCTAAGGACTCATTTTAGTGTTTTGCTGAGAGAGAGAGAATCAGCAAAGAAGAGAGTCAAGCAATTCACCAGTGTATTTCACCACCCTTTTCCTTCCCCTTCCAGTGCATCCGTGGCAGAAAGGCGACACTGGAGGAGCTGCAGACGGTTCACTCGGAAGCCCACACGCTGCTTTACGGCACAAACCCTCTGAACAGGCAGAAACTGGACAGCAAGAAGCTTCTAGGTATCATTCCCCAGGGGGAAATCCCCCCTTTCTGACCCCTGGGTAAGATGCTGGGGCTCCCTTCATCCTTAGCCCTATGCAGCTGCAAGAGGATTGTTCCCAGCTCCATGCACCATATCCACCTCCCTCTCTTCAGGCAAGATCCCTAAACCCTAGACAGCTTAAACCTCCTTGCTTTGACGTCTTCAGAACCTAAAAGGATGTGTTCCTGAGGTGGAAAGATAGTTCAGGCAGTTTGTCTCATCCTTGGGCACTCTGTGTGTTAGACAGTTATCCATGGCTAGGGAAGGAACTGGAACACCATCCCAAGCACTTGGATCTGCAGCCCCCTAACCAGCTGTGCAGGCATCAACAAACTCCTGTCAGGTTTATATGGATAGTCAGCAAGACAGACACAGGGGCCTCTACATTTGTTTAATCTGGAGTGGGATTGTTTATTCCTTTCACTGGAGACCAAATCTGCCTGAAACAGGGCCATGTCTGTTGTAGAATACAGACAAAAATACTGGAAAAAAATATTTTCTCAGCAGAAATTCTCAGGGATGCATATTCCAATAACCAACCCTGCAAAGCAACCAAACAACATGGATTGTAGCACCTCCATGGAGTCATTATCACCTCCTTTTGCTTTCTGCCCTTTGCAGCAGCTGGCTGGAGGGCAATTTGAGAAGTTCTCATGAGGGAATCAGCAAAAAAACCGAAAACGAAAACAAAACAGAAGATAGTTCTGGAACCTAGACGTTGAGAAAGTTTGTTTTGGGATTAGCCTGACTTTGGATGATGTACAAAGGGGTTTAACTGCACGGCCTTCATGATGGTCAGAGCAAAGGAGCTGGAAAGATTTTGCTCGGTGTGTCCATAAGCTCCCAGAGAGGGAAGCCATTAGCCACTAGTTAAACACACAATTAGCACGGTATTTATAGCTCACTTCCACCTCTTTAAGGCCAGAGAACCCAAAAGTAGACACCTCCAGCTGAATGACAGCTCCATTAGGATGTAAACTTTCAGGAACTGATGATGTCACATGCTCGGGAGTGGAAAAGCTTCAGTCCGAAGGAACTTCGGTAAATCTTCCCTGAGGGATCTGAGAAGATTCTCCTGGAATGCTTTTCCACTCCCTCCTTGACTCTGGGCACGATCTGTCCCAACAGTTCCACAGATGCCTTTGGAGATACAGTTTGTTTGGATAGCATTTTTGGGGGGCCACCCAAATTGCTGAACAATTCCTGATGGTTTCTGTAGAGAACCTGTGGGGACAGCAACCCTTGCTCTGCCTCAGCTCCTCTGATTCTGTGCCCCTCGTGGCTTTAATCGCTCGTTTTAAAGTGTTTGTAGAGATCAAGTTTAATCCTATAGGGAAGAGAAATTCTAGCACCTGAGGGCTTTCCAGTACAGAACATTTCCTGTTTAGATACAACTTGGCAGAAAAGCCCTGGAACTGCAGGAGGTCAGGTCCCCAAGGGTCTCCAGTAGAAGGGGCTGTCCGGTAGCTCTTAACTTAGCTTAGACCTGGTTTCCTAAGCCCACTTGGCACCATTTTGGCCTGGAGATGCTGACAGTGGCGCTGGCTGCCAGCCCACATGACCCCATTCTCTCCTGATGTCTTCCACAGGGCAGGACCTGAGAGAGGATATCAGGGAAAAGCTTCATGTGGAGAAGGAAACACACCTGTAAAAAAAGCCTCCCTCAGCCATCCTCTCCCATTGGAAGTTTAAAAGGCTTTTAAATTTTCAAACCAGCTTCCTGGGGTTCTTTGAAGCATGTTAGAGGGTGGGTTTAGGACGGGTTTGAAGGCTGAGGGCAAAGCTTTGTGTGAGGTTTAGGAATGCAAATGGAAGGTTGTTAGGGCTGATGACTGCGTGTAAGCTCTTCACCTTTGATACCTCTGTGAGGAAGAAAAAAGCCTGAGAAACCTCAGCCTGAAAGGGAAGAAAAAGCTTTTCAGGACACAGGATGTTTCTTGTTAAGCTTCTGCAAATGAAAAGGGGGATGTGCCTTCATGAAATCACAGGATCCCAGAACGGTTTGGGTGGTAAGGGCCCTTAAAACTCATCCCACCCCCTGCCATGGGCA